>PVJX010002105.1:117152-138748 GCA_004027295.1 Dolichotis patagonum | reverse complement strand
CGGTATTTACACATGTGAGTTTGGTTTATTTCGCTTATGAGTATGGTCTCAAGTCATGTCCATTTATTTATAAATATCTCAATGTGATCATTCTTTATAGCTGAGTAGTACTCCATTGTATAGAAATACCACAACTTTTTTATCCATTCCTCAGTTGATGGGCACTTAGGTTGTTTCCAAGATCTGGCTATTACAAATTATACTGTTATAAACATGGGTGCACATATATCACTGTGGTATGATGTTTTCAGATCTTCTGGGAATATGCCTAGAAGTGGAATAGCTGGGTCAAATGGGACCTCCAGAACCAGCTTTTTGAGGAATCTCCAGACTGACCTCCACAGTGGTTGCACCAGTCTACACTTCCACCAACAGTGCGGAAGAGTTCATTTTTCCCCACAGCCTCTCCAACATTTGTTGTTGGTAGTGTTTTCTATCTTGGCCAATCTTTCTGGAGTGAGATGGAATCTCAGCGTGGTTTTAATTTGCATTTCTCTCATGACTAATGATGATGAAGATTTTTTCATGTATTTATTTGCCACTCATATTTCTTCATCTGGGAACTGTGTATTCATTTCAGATGCCCATTGTTGGATTGGGTCTTTGAATTTTGAGGGTCTGATTTTTTTAAAATTCTTTATAAGTTCTAGACAGAAGTCCTTTGTCTGAGGGACTGTCCATTAGGATTTTTTCCCAATTTGTTGTTCATGGATAGGAAAAACAAACATTGTGAAAATGGCCATTCTCCCAAAATTACTATACAGATTCAATACTATCCCAATCAAAATACCACTAATATACCTCATAGATCTAGAGAAATCAGTCCTAAAATTCATCTGGAACCAGAAGAGACCTAGAATAGCAAAGGCAATTCTAAGCAACAAAGGCAAGGCAGGAGGCATCACAATCCTTGACTTGAAATTATACTACAAAGCTACAGTAATAAAATCAACATAGTACTAGAATAAAAACAGACCTGAAGATCAGTGGAATAGATTGGAAGATACAACCACAAGCACAAACTCACTCAACCACCTTATCTTTGATAGAGGGGCCAAACATGCTTGCTGGAAGTACGACAGTCTCTTTAACAAATGGTGCTATAAAAACTGGCTATCCATATGCAGAAGACTGAAACTAGACCCATGCCTATCACCATGTACTAAACTAAAATCTAAATGGATCAAAGATCTAAATCTTAAAACAGAAACACTAAATCTGCTGCTCTGTACTCTTTCAACTTTCAGCTATGATTTATTTACTAATAATCCCTTACCTGCTTCCCTTTAATTCTAACTCCAAATCAGTTATTTCTAAAAACTCGACCCAAGAACAGGCAAAGCACAGCCCTAGAGTGACATATTTCCCTTTAAAGTACTTCAGAACACATGCATGTGATTGTCCCTTATAACCTGTATTAGAAGAGAAAGGAAGAAAAGTTATTTTTCTCGGTCAATAAAATGCTACTGACTTAGCTTGTGCTTCAATTTGTTTTTAAAGTTTATTATTCTTTTCTTCCTCCTTCCTTCCTTCCCTCCCTTACTGCCTTCATTTTCCCTTCCTTCCTTCCCTCCTTCCTTTCTTTCCTCCCTTCCTGCCTCAATCCTTCTTTCCTTCCTTGCTTCCTTCCTCCTCTCCTTCCTCCCATCCTCTTCCCCTAATTACTCATTAGAATGTCCTTTCTTATGAGCTCTAGTTCAGCCAAGAACACCCCGACCTTACCTGAGGAGGCTCAACACCCCGACTGCAGCTACTTATGTTAGCACAACGTGTGCCTCACTCCACCGTCTTAGCAGAATATAAATGAAGGAAATGACTATATAGCATTATATTTTTACCTCAAATGTTCACTAAATACACTAAAACTGGTGCCCTGCACAGTTTCAGATACCCCATCTAGGTTTTAGTGATCAAATCCAGCTTTCTGGCAGACAGAAAATTGAACTCCCCTTTGCTTCTCCTTCCAAGAATACCCATGGTCTGGGGTGTCTCTCTCTCCCCACTCAAATGCTTCCTATTTCTCAAGGCCCAGCTTACCACACTGGCTTTCCCTCAGCCAACACTCCTACCTAGAAGCACTCTAGGCAGTGCTGCCAGCATTTCCCAGCTGTGCCGGCCCGAGGTGCTCTCCTTAGAGTTTCTGGCTGCCATCTGCATGTAGAGCAGACCACGTCCACAGGTCTTTCCCACAGAACCGAAAGAGGCCACCATCTGCTCTATGCAGGTCTTAGACTTCTTTGCAAATAAATATAAGACCCCACTTTGTATATTTTGTGTTATCAGAACTATTTAAATGTCACAGAGGAACAGAACAAATGTTTGGTGTCCACTATGAAGTTACCGTCAAACTGAGTTACTTTAAGACTGCACAGTCTATTGATAATACAAAGACTAGCAATCAAATAGTTAACTTGAATTTAATATTATGAATACTAACTGGAAATCAGCATGGGACCTATTAGAAATACTGAAGAATTAAAACAAATCAATTTCATTGAATTTACTTCAGATCATATGGCTGACAGCTAAGTGCATTGTGGTTGATTTTTCTCTCTGTTAATCTAACCAGTGGATCAGTTTCCACCAACCTCAGCACCCTGAGCAGGGGCTGACAAGTCCTGTGGGCAGGAATGCCAGAAAATACATTTCAGGGAGAGTGAGTGAGAGGAAGTAATCACTACACCCGTGGAAGTGGGAGATGCGATTCCGGCTTCAATTAATAATTCAGCACAATTTTCAGGCACCTCGTCTCTCACACATAGCTTTATGGTGCAATAATTATTTAGACAATGAAGCACAGGAACTTTTTAAAATCCCAAATTAGCAGACACAGGTAAGACTATTCATAAGTACCATCACATTTTGAGTGGCAAACAAATTTATATACAGTTCTACTCTTAGGATAAAATGTTTTTAGCTACTGTGGGTCCTTTAAGTCTTCAGAAATAGCATTTTGTGGTATTTTTGCCACTGGTAGCATTAAGGGTAGAATTATATTCACTCATTGACCCTTTTGATTGATACCAATATACAAATAGAGTTTCTAGAAATGTCATATGACAATAGTAAAAATAATACGGCTGCTGTTATGGTGTGTGTACTCTATGAGTTACATCTGGACTTCACTCTGCTTCAGACATAACCATCAGGGAAAGAAGAGAAAGGGGCCCTAGAGTTTGACAGCACTGCATTCAGATATGGGATTCATTAATCGTCCCTCAAAGAAACTGACCTTTAAGTTCACAGTAGCCGTATTTTGTGAGGATGGACCTTAGAGACACAAAAGAGGAAAAGACAAGACTCCAGGATTCACAGCTTCTCAGGTCTGAGTTGAGGCTTCGTTTTTCTATACTTCAGTACTCTGCAATGCAAAATGCGGACCACAGTAACATAAACTTCAAAGAGTCCTTGCCTAGATGATGTAAGGAATGTGATTTTCACAATGCCTGGTTCAAAAATGTTTGCTGAAGTCACATGTCACATTATCACCAGGCTCCTGCTTTGTTTAAGGACCCCAGACCTCTCTGCGATGCCATCATCCCTGTGGGAATAGCTCCCATGTCACTACTGCGGGAAGGTGACGCTCTCTTGAAAAGTACTTAATAGGTGAAGACTTGGCCTCTGATCGTTGAGGGGCATTTCTGAACTTCCTGTGGTATTTACCAGCTACCTATGACTACCTTAATTTAAACTTAAATTAACTGAAGTGACATAATCATAAACACTCAGTCCCTCGGGAATACTAGCTACATTTCAGCCTTCATAGGGACGTCTAGCCAGCAGCTACAGATTTGAACAACACAATTACGCAGCATATCCAAGATGGTGGAAGTTCTCCTGGACAACAATAGATGTCCTTCATTATTTCTTTTTACAGAACAAGCAACAAGTTAATAGTTTGTTATTTAAACGTGTAGATCAAAATATGTTTGCATCCTTTGCCAAGACACTATTTTGATGCAGAGGAAGAGAAAAAGAAAAAAAAAAATCACCAAGAAAACACTGGGAGAAAGATTCCAGAACTTCCATCTCAAATGCATCTACCTCTGGTTCTGTGTGGGTAACCTCGCGACATATAAAATTGAGTGTGTGGACCCAATAGCTCTGAAGAGCCACCTCTGTGTCTCTGCCCCCACCACTTTAATTAGCAGTCAACGTGTGGCACTGCCCAAGGACCCAATGTGAGCGAACCTCCCTCAGGAAGACAGACATCAGTTAGGAACAGTGTTCCTGAGTCAGGAAGAGGATCCCATCTGAGCGCCCTGGAGCGGAAGGAGATTTCCTGCCGTGTTACTCTGGCCCTGTGCTGATCTGTTTTTTATTCCTCAGGAGCAGGCAGACCTTGAAAACCCCCCTACCGTGCTGTGGTAAAATCAGAACTTGTCCAAAAACCACCGCGGCACGCTCACCACACATGCGTGGAAAATAACATCTAAAAGACTCAAACAAACGATAACAGCCCAAGAAGTGAGCAACTCTATTTGAACAGATCTTACTTTCCAAATGAAAGCAGCACTCAGAACTTCCCAGGTGAGAGCAGCTGAGACCCATCAACCCACGGAACAGTTTGCTCAGAATGGAAGCTGTCGCCTGCTATTACCCCGTGGACCGTGAAGGGCCACAGACCCGGTTCCTGCTTCGGCAGGCCCGCTCCCATCCCACCTGACAGCTGTGGGCATCGGAATAATACGGAACGTAACCTAACCCACAGACTGTGAAAAATCCGAACGCCAAAGACAGATGTTCACACCATCACCACCTTTCATGTTTAATTATATTTATGTGGGGGAAAAACAAACCCTCAGTCAACTCTTTACGGAGCCTTATTGTGCTGGTGACTTCATGACGGAGTGGGCACGGGTTTCTCATCAGACAGTGGTCCACACAGAGGCTGGCCCAGCTCTGCCAGCAGCCGAGCGGAGGGTACTCAGCGTGTAGCTCCCTCAAAACAACCACCGCTCCTCTGCAGAGGTCCAGCTCGCTCCCACTGCCGTCCAGCAGCGAGGCTGCCCCTGTCACGTTGGTACCCAGGGCGCAGGAACACACTGTGCACAGCAGTCATCCTCCAACAAATGGGCGGCAAGGAATGTTTCCCTAACTCGAAAACAAACAGATCTATTTCACCTCCTCTCTTTTTAATCCACAGAGATCACTGAGAAATCTCAGAGGTGAACAAAACAACAACAAAAGCTACTTTATCATCTCCTCCAGTGTTCCAAATCAGGAAATGACTTGTACCTTAAGCAAGAGTTACAAACCTACCTGGCTGCAGGCAGCAGGCCGATAAATCACAGGAGCTAAGGACCCTATTTCCTCCCCAAGGGCTGTAAGATGCTATGGAAACTCTGTGAACTGAGGAACTCCAGGCTTCTGTGCAGTCTGGTCCACCAAGCCCCTCAGGAATGGGGTGCAGGTATAAATAGAGTCAAGAAAAGCTCGAGATGCTATTTTATATAAAATCTAATTTTAAATATACCAATTAGTGTGTTTTTTCCAACAGGGTATGTCATGTGGAGATCAGACCAAACATGTGGGTATTCTACACAGACTCAAATTCAAAGTGTTAATGTACATAAGTCAGAAATATTTACTTTTACAAAATATTGTTTTTCATGAAAGCTAAAGATAAAAAGTTCATGCTTCTAATGAGCAGCCATGATCAGTCAGTGGTCACTCGGAAAAACTCATGGGACTTGGATGCAACCCTGCTCTTTCACTTACAAGCTAACTGGCCTCAGTTTTCTTCTGCTTAAATTGAGGTGTTAACTCTTGTGCCGACTTTGTGGTTTTTGTTGAATAGCCAGTAGTGAAACTCCTCTGTGAACTGCAAAGTGTTCTACTGGAAGAGACTCATTTACACTTCACTTTTTAACAATGATTATCAATAAAAATGATCACAGCTTATCATCTCTGTTCCTTCCTCTATGCATTGGGTGAGAGCATAACTCTTAAGTACTAACGTATATAGTTCGAACAATATCGTAAGATTTCAAGTACAAGTCCATGTTCCTTCTAATAATTTAAACTATTCTCTCCATTTGTATGGTGATCAGTTTGTTTGAAATATAATAATGATTTGGCATTAAAAAAAATACAAGGCAGCAGACCTAAAAGCCACACAACCACAGCAGAAGTTCTAGAAGAGATCAAACATGCAAGGGTTAAGGACGGCAGGACTGTTAAATAGTAAAAAGAGAGGAAAGGAGAAGTAGAAGGGAGGAGATGGTAGAGAGAGAAAGTCCCACACTGAGCGCCCTCTAGCATTAGCAGCCCAAATGTACCTGTAACAACCTTTTTTAACCTTCCAAAATGAAAAGGCAGGCAGCGTCACTCAAGTTCTACAAATGCTATTAAGAGTGCTTGGACAAAGAATATTTACCTGGCCAATTTAGGTGGCCCAATTTCAGACCACCCCGGTTCAAACTGGGTTGTTCTGGATTCTGTGACTCTGTACTAACCAAGTGATTTGGGCTACGAATTTAAAGCCTTCTGGTTTTAGTTTCACCATCATTAAATTGGCAAAAGTGTCGGCTTTCCTTCCCACAGTGGCTGTAAGGATTAAGCAAGCTTATTAATTTTAGGTCTCATCTTTAAGGAAAGCTCTGGACAGTCAAAGCTTCCTTATGTTTATTTGCTGTGTGAATTCACTCTTAACTAAAGGGCAGTGGAACAAAAGGGCAGAGATAAAATGAACTCTGCAAGTAACATATATCACAATTCATCTTGTCAGAAATTATTCTTGGGGAGATATAAATTACACTGATTTAAAATTAATGACAGAAGATATATGGAGGAGTAGACGGATGGTGTGAAGGAGCTCTTCAGTGAACGTTTATGTTACCAGTTCCGCGTTATCCGAGACAGCTTTTGTGGGAGATTGCCGAGGCCATGGTACTCTGTGAGCACTGTCCTTGACTGCCCTTGGGAAAACAAAGCAGCAGAGTCAGGACAGGATGACCCCAGCTCCTTCACCCTGGCAGATTGAACTACTGACCCAGTTTGACCAAATAGACTGAGTCTGCCAGGAACTTGCAATTGGAACAGCGAATCCAGTCAATCTCTGTCAGACATTTGAACTGGGAAAATGTCTGCTATTAGAGCTGGGCAGTCTGGTGCAGGCTGAAGCAGATAAGTGGAAAAGGCTGGGGGGGTGGGGAAGCCAAGAGAAAGAGCCAGGCTCTATCTGGAAGACAGGCAACTGGGCCAAATCAGGATTTTGCTCTGAATTATTTACCATTTTATTTGACCTGAAACAGGATACCTAACTTCTCTCTGCTGGGTTTCCTCCTGCATTGTGATGATCAAAGGAGCCACTGCACAGGAAGCCTTTGGAAAGGGCTCCGGGTCCTGGCTTGCTCTCCCCCACACTACATTTAATTACGGCCATTCTTATTCCAGCATCACACGTTTACATCCATCTTTACTGGTGATGTGCCCCCTGGGGGCTGCGCGCCACCGGGGCAGGCAGGAGGACGCTGCGCTTCCTGATAACCTTTTGCTTCTTGGTCTGGTCCTGCATAGAGGCACAATGTGCCTTTGGATTCTCTGAAACATCCCTGCATGCTTCCAATAAATTATCTCCTAAAAATTCTCTATTAATGACAGTTTCATGCTTCAGCCTTTGTAAGCGCATAATCTTTGAGGAAGAAGCATCCATTTGCACTGCCCTTTGGGATAGTCTGGACCAACTGTTCTTGACATTTTGTAGAACAATGCAGTATTAAGCATACTTTCACTGGCTTGCACCTTCCAGGGATGGAGAGGTTGTGATTGGATTTGGAAAAAATTCTGCAGTGCTCCATTAGAACAGTAATAATCACAGAGAGTGCCAGGCATGAGAGTGATATGAAACACACAGATCATAAAGATGCCTCCAAATTATTATTATAATCTACATCTAAAATCATTTCTGTTTCATAGCTCCCTCTGGTAAAAAAATAAAATTCATAATTCAGTTAGGTGGTTCCTAGATGTGGTTGCTATTGAAAGAAACTCAAAACATATTCCCTAAGACCCTCTTATGGGTAAGACTGACATAATCATAAAAAATAAAAATGCTATTAAATAGACTATAAATTTCAAAATGATATAGGAATGCAATAACCACCTAGAGATTTGAAGGAAATAATAAAAGCAAACAAAAACTAAATAGACCACCCTCTCTCAGTAGAGATGATACCAAAGCTGAAAGATGTTGACTCACAAGCTTGTGGTGTGCAGACTTGCTCAGGAGAGGATTTGGTTTTTCCCAGGGGCAGATAAATGCACATGAGGAACCAGAGTACAGTGCCCACAGTCACTAGCGATTTAGGCAAAGCATTCCAAAATAGATGCGTTATTTTTTGTCTGGAAAACAAAGTTGTTAGAACCGGAAGAATATCCATCTTTGTAAAATATAAAAACTGTTTTCATAAATCTAAATGGGGAATGATTTCTGGCTTTGAATCTATGTGGTAACGGCCAAAGCATTGCAAAATGAGGTTTTGGTGAAACAAGTAATAAAATCAATTAAGAAAGTTTACTGTAAAACCTAATCAAGCAAATAAAGTCCAAAACTCTTTGCAAAATCCTCTGAGACATGCTGATCATTGCACTTGCAACACTATTATTATTATTATTATTTTTTTTTTTTGGTACCAGGGATCGAACTCACGACCTCACGCTTACCAGGCAGGTGCTTAAGCCACTGAGCTAAATCCCCGGCCCGCAACACTATTATTAAAAGCATTTATTTCATTGCAGGTACTTTTCTACGACATGCAAAAGTCAGCCCTGGCCATGTCGGGATGAATGACAATCACAAGGCCTTTTTAACAAAGGTAGAGCATCACAGGTCGCAGGGTTCACCACATGGCACCTACTGGCCATGTCCAGCATTGATATTCCCATACCTGCCATGGAGGCACTGGGATTCTACTCCCAACTAAATCCCTGTTAGCCTGACTCTGCATCTCCAAAGTGCCCCGCCTACTTGCCTTTGTCTTTTCCCTCTACATCGTTCAGATAACAATGTGCTCAGTTCTGGAGAATGAGCCCTGTGACCCAATTCTCTTTAACACAGTTTTGCTTTCTGGATTTGCTCACAGTTTGAGTGGCTGCACAACTCGTACCTGGCAATGGACGTAAGGTAAAATCTTAGGGGCGCGTGGTGCAGGTGTGTCCCGTGGAAAGTGTTCCCTGTTGAGAATTTTATCTTCACTCACTGCCTTCAGCCTGCAGTAACAGCAGTCATGCATGGAACAAAAATAGCATTTCAGAAAAAATGTAGGAGGACCCTAAGCCCCGGATGTCATCAGTAAACTGCTGAACCAGTCCTGGAACATTACCACTGGACTACTTCATAAATGAGATATTAAATATCAGCATTGTTTCAGCCACTGTCCCCCTTGTTAACTGTCAAATTCATCTAATTATGAATGCGACATCTTTCTATGCCCTCCTTAAAGCTGTCATTGTCTTGGGCTGCAACAAAGTCATCAGACCTTCAAATTGGTAATGAAATTAAGCAGAAAGTTATGCTCACAATACATTACTTGCACAGCACTCTGTTTATCACTTGCAGTCCTCCTCGGTCCCGAGAGGGAGACGCTACAGCTCCACAAAGAGGAAGGGCATACACAGCCTGTCAGGCAACAGGGCTGTAAGGGGAATCCGGCTTTCAACCTGAGCAAGTGTTCAGAGTTCTGACTCCAAAGCTGGTACCCATCTCCCTCCTAGTTTTAACTGATGTTTCAGTTTTTCAAAATCAAGTCTCAATTTTCTGGTACAAAATAAAAGGAAGTCTGTACAGATGTAGACATAGAAAAAGACTGCCAGGGTGCCATCCATGGGGTACAGTGCTTTTCTTCTGATGTAGTTCTGCATGATATGGAAATTATTGGGATTGTGACTACATAATCATATTCCTATCCCCAAAGCAGCTTTGAGATAGTGAAATACATGAAGTTAACTAGACTTTAACTGATGCTGCTTTAGAGATGGGAATAAACTGGACTGTATCTTTTTCCAGTTCAGAGCAGTATCTCTGGCTTTGTCTAAAGGTCACAGCACAGTTCTCTGGACTTCTGTCTTTCCTCTGCTTCGGAAGGTTGAGAATTCAGGAGTTAATATCCAGATAACCACAGAAATATTTGACAGTGAGTTATAAAGGTGAACGCTCTCCTCTGTCTTCTTGGAGGTCAAGAAAGTAAACGCAGACCAAGATCAAGAACTGTGTCAATGACCCTAGCACACGGGCAGGAAGCAGCGGAAGGGATGATAACCCATGAGAGATGGGGAAATTAAAAGCCTGCTTATTCACTCAGATGGACCAAATGGACCTAAAAGGGCAAGAACTGTGGCCAAATCCATCATGTTTTTGGCTTCTACAGGGGTTTATTACCTGTGAGAACTAAAACACAGAATGCCCGAAACCTAAGGCCTCATGTCCCTTGCTTCTGCTCTGCCCTATGGAAGTTCCCACCTAGAAATCTGCCTGCAAAGATTGGGGGGAGCAGTCAGAGATGAATCAAATGTGTAATTCTCTGACACCTCAAATTCTACAATCAGATCTTCTTCTACTATGAGTCTAGTTCTGACCTTTTCTTTGTATGCCACTGTGCTAGAACTCATGAAAAGACTGTCTCATTTTAGTTCCCAATGTAAAGATGAAGAAACTGAGGACTGGAAAGTTAATAACTTCTAGTAACTTTTAGTGGCTCTGCAGCTAGCAGGAGAAGCAAGTGTGAGCGATCTCCCCCAGTCGCCGTGGATTTTCTCCATCTGTCCTCAGGAATCCTTACATGCATTGAGTTTATCCTAAATTTACTTTCTATTTTCATTTCTCTTGTTTGGTCTGAAGTCTGCAAAGTCAGTAACGAACTCCTCACATGAGCAGGGAATACCAGGAAGGAGCTGATGGAAACAGAAACACCATTTTCCCCTAAGATTGTAATGACTCCATCTTGGGAACTTTGGTGGGGAACTTAGCCAAGCTGCAAATCATTCTGCTTCTACATCTAGAAAAATCACCCAAGGGAAGTGGAACTGTTAAAATTGTGTATTTCCTGGCATCCAATCATTGTGTCATAGACAGAGGGGAAAAACTCTTGATGACCCAAATCATTATAGCAGCAGTAAGCCTGCTATGTCCTAGAACCAAGCATGTCCTATAACAGGTGGGAAGTACGGAAGACTGCGGCAGATGCAGCCCCTTGGCAGGCTTTCTAAAATACACAGTCACATCTTTAAGAAGGGCGGAAAACCCCTGTAAGTTCTAGGAGTCTGTCAAAGTGATATCATAAAAAGAATTACCTGTTGCTATCTCTTCCATTAGGGTGGGGAAGTATTAAATATTTCTATTCAATGTCCCACCCAAAGTGGGCAGGGGAAGGTGTGTGTCATATATAACACTGCTTCGTAAATCCCCTCACATCTGTAGATAGCATTAGACATTCCTACTGAACAGGTCTGTGGTTCTGCTCAAGATAAATCACTGCCACATGCCATGTCCCCAACAGGGGGCTGTTAATTAGTTTTAAAGGCTCCTGCAGTTTCTCTAGTACTTCCAGGAAGTATACAAACCCGACAATACACACAGCACACCGCCTTTTATGGTCAGCACAGGCTGAGATTTTACGAGCTTCCCATGGTTGTCTGAAAGTCAAGCTGTATGCAAATGTGCCAAGAGAAGGCTGTTAAAATTGACTGGGATAAACGCTCTGTTTATCCTGCAGCTGGGATGCAGCAGACTTCGCTGAAGCGGAAAAGAAGGAGGCTGCCAGGCTGGGTCAGGGGAGCACCGCGCTGTAGCCAGGGGTCCGTCCTCCGCTCTGCACGCAGCCGGGGTTCTGGGCTGCCTTTGTGTTCCCAGAGAGCAAAATGTTCCATCCTGAAACATACCAGTAGTGCATGAAGGCTAGAAAGTCTGAGAATTTTAGCATTTTAAAAGCTGGTATGCAGTTTACAGAGGCACAGTTTCCAAGAAAGGAAATGAAATGAATATCTATGACAGTCAACCTTAAAACTAGTCATGCTCTACCATATATATATATATATATATAGTCATATATATCACATATATATATATACTTGTTAACCAAAAATTTAAAAGTGAAATTAATTTCAAAAAATAAATAAAATACAATGACATCTTTACAACTCTCATTTTTGTTTATTATGGTCAACACCATGGAGAGGATTATCTATTAAGATCACAATTATATTGAATTTGATTCCAGGTTAATAAATATTTATTAATAATCTACCTAGTATCACAGACTATTTTAAACATTGGGGGTTCTGAACAATCTCAGCTTTCAAATAACTTATTTTATTTTATTTTATTATACATTATCTTCCTCTGAAATATAATCTGGACACAATGAAATGCACACATCTTAAGGGGCTAGTTTGATGACTGTTGACAGGTGCGAATGCTGGTGAGACTGCCACTGTGCTGTGATAACTTGCTGTGACAGCAAGTGTAAGGCTATCCGATGTCTCTTCTCTTCTACAGCTCACTAAGATAGCTTCTAATGCTCCATATCTAGCAAATGTTTGTTCTACTCCTGGTCTATGGTAGAACCTGTACAGAAGACCATTGATTCCTCTCCTCTGGGCTCCCAAAACCTTGGCAGAAACACAGTAATCATCACCACTATTTTGCAGTCTGCTATCCACATCAGTAAGTGTCAGAAGATTGCACTGACTCTGTTTTCTAACAAGGACACCTAAACTCCTTACCTATACACAATAGGGTTTCCTGTGGTGAGCTAAATGCTTGTACAGAAATTATATTTTCATTACCTGCCAGTTCTTAAGTCTATTGCCATGGCCACTAGTTGGTCATAAGGAATAGTCCTAACACCTAAGAGAAGAATCTTCCAGACTCTTTCAGTTTAAAAAATTATAAAATAGGTGGAAAGATTTATAGAATTTTTGAACAGCTAAGACATAGATGTCAGTCACAATAATCAAGATTCATTTTTGAGCCAATAGATAAAAGAAAATATCTGACATATATTCATATCTGCCTTAAATGAGCTACAGCCACCTGTGTCTCTAGTCTCTTTCTTCGTGTCAAATTTCCTCAAGATCCTCATCCTCGTTATGCAGATCCTGTCTTCACCCAGACACAACACCCTTCTTTTTGATATTTTTGATGGTATAACTTACCTCCTTAAGGAATGTCAAGCAATTTAGAAAACTCAGTGATTTGAGACCACGTAAAACATGCCCCAAATGTCTCCAGTTACACATAATAATTTTCTTTTTTTTTGAATCCCCTTCTATCAGAAAAGTAAATAGACATTCCTGCATCCTGAGCTGGGTTGTGGCCAGTGGAGCCCCACACCACAGATGTCCAGAGGGCCAGCTCCCCAGGAACTGAGGAACCAGACCCACAGAGGGGGAATCTTGGGTACTTGGGAGAGGGGTGCTTGAGGCTGACGACTTGGATAATCAACTCGCAACACAGCGGACAGATAACTGTTGTACAGTCAGGTAAATTCAGGATAATAAAAAGTGTCATTTTTTAAACAACATAAAATTCTAAAATATATAATTAAACATGTCAATGACTTCTGTAACTTAAAGGTTATAAACTCTGCCAGATAAAAGATAGGGAAAACTAAAAAATCTCAACTCAAAAATATACTCTAAATGGATGATAAACAAAGAAGTGATATCATAGGTAATGTGCCCTTGAAACCAAATATAAGGAAAATACTAATACAGTAATAGACATATAGACTGTGAACATGAACAAATGTTTTGATATATATATATATATATATATATATATATATATATATATAAACATATGGGTCTGATTTATTTCACTTCTGAGTATGGTCTCCAAGTGCTTCCATTTACATAAAAATGTCTCCAGCTTATCCTTCTTTACATTTGAGTAGTTCTCCATTATAGAGGTAAATCATGTATTTGTATCCATTCTTAGGTTGATGGACATTTGGGCTGGCTATTATAAATTGTGCTGCTATAAACATGGGTGCACATATAGCGCTGTGGTATGATGTTTTTAATTCTTTTAGGAAGATACTCAGAAGGGGACTAGGTGGGCTAAATGGGACCTCCAATCCTAGTTTTTAGAGGAATCTGCACACTGATTTTCACAGTGGCTAATGGGAGAAACTGAACGAGTACATAAGGTCCAAAATGCACAATAGATACTGTAAATTTGGAAGAAACTGTTAAAAGAAAAGAGACATCACAATGGAAGAAAGGAAAGGAAAGAAAAGGAAAGGAAAAGAAAGGAAGAGAAAAAGAAAAAAATTTATGCACAAGAAAGTTAAGGTAATTAAACAGCTAGTTTGCCTTAGTTCACTGAAAAGAAAGGCTTGTGCTAATATTGTTTGGACAAGATATCATTCCTTTATCTTGTACTCTGAATAACTTTTATGAAGACAATCTGCTTTGAAATTGTTTTATAATAAGTTTCACTTTAAAATAGGAGAACATAAATATAATATGACATGAACATGTAGAAGAATATTTAACTTCTCTAGGAAATAAAACAATGCATATTAAAGCATGTGGACACTCTATTTGGATCTAATCGTTTCGAGGTTGGGGGTCGTGCAGTGAGGCAGACTTTCTTGATGCTTCTGTTACTGCAAATCAATTTGGCTCTGAGTTTCAGGATCATTACACATACTTCTGTTCTATCAAAATATTCCATTTCTCAGAAATTACTTAAGTGAATAAATCAACATCTTTACTGTACAAAATGATGCCCATCCCATTTATAAGAGTAAAAAAATAAATAAATAAACATTCTGTATATTTCCCCTAGTGGAGAATGATCTTTGTATTTTAGGTCATAGAAAAGAACACAGAAGCGCTGGCACTCAAAAACTAACATAAAGATGAGGAGAAAATAAACATGATCAGGATAAAGTACATAGTTGTGAAAACAAAGAAAAAGGAGATTTAAAAATCTTGTCAGAGATCAAAGAATAAAAGAAATTGTTTCTGTTTTTTTTTTCTTTTCTCTTTTGGAAAGGGTTTAATACAGATACTTCAGCGAATTTGGTTATATTTTTTAATGCAGAAGACACAGCAAATGTACAGACTTGACGAAGGCAATGCAATCTGTTCTGCTGAAAACGAGCTGCTTGTTTAGACATGACTGAGCTTTTGGAACTAGTTACCTGTAGAAAGTCATATATACCTGCGACCCCTTTAATTAGATTGTGTACCTTCTGTCGGGAAGGACGACAAATCATCCTGAAAGGGAAGAACACCAGGTGGATATGCTGGAGGCCAGGCCAGGTGACCGAATCGCAGCCCCCACCTGAGTCTGCACAACCTCATCAGGTGAGCAACCAGCCCAGCAGCTCACATGGCATTTTTATCAGTGGGGAAAAGACTCCCACTCTCTCAGACATCTTGCTGCCGTCTGCCAGAAAATCCTCATCAGCTGTCACTGTGGAAGTGAATGGTGCCCCTAGCACTGCAGAGCACCACCAGCCAAAATCGATGGCAATATGAAATTGCAATATGGAGGAGTCCGAGGTGACTGACGCTCTTCATTTCCACTTGGGTCAGGACTCAGGAAGAGGTTGCATCCAGCAGAGACCAGAGGAGACCGCAGTGAGGCCAGGGCAGAGCAGACCACGGTGCATGCGCCTGTTCTCCTTAGCAAGGAGCAGGCGGTGCGGGTCTGGAGGAGCAGCCCCACCATCCTGTCTGACCATGGGGGGGGGATCTCCTGCCCGCAGAGGGAGCAATGAGGCCAGTGGGGAGCACAGGACTTGGCGCTGTCTCTGTCTCTGAAATGGGCACTTAGACGAAATACTTCTGTCTGTAAGATTAGGAAGAAAGTACCTCTCTCACAGGTCTGTTGTTCGGATCAGATGGTCACATACCCATCTGTAAATATATTACTAGGCCAGTTGTGAATACTTAGAAATGATGGCATTGCTACGAAGATCTGTTTTACCTCACTGATATTTTAAACCATTCTAGAAAAACCTCTTGCCAAAAGTCCTAGGTATTTCTTATCCTGGTAGCAGGAGGAGCCAGGCATCCAAGAGAATCAGCGCTGATGTCGTTTCCAGTTCCACCACAAGGAGCTGCAGAGTAGACCTCAGCCCTTCAGTGTCCATGTTTTCTATATCTGAAGTAGGTCTAAGAGTCACAGTGTCCCTTCCTAATCAAACGTGGCCTTTGGGAACTCTGCACACTGAAAAGACCTGCATAAAGGCAAAAGCTATTGTGTGTGTGTGTGTGTGTGTGTGTGTGTGTGTGTATTGTGCTTGAAAGTGTATATAGATAGATAGATAGATAGAGATATAGATATATAGATATATAGATATATAGATATATAGTATTTATTTATTTATTTATGTTGAGGCACAGTGTCACTATGTAGTGCAGACTGGACTCTAAATCACAGCTATCCTCCTGACTCAGCCTCCCAAGTGAATGGATTACAGGCGTGCACCACCCCATTGGCTTTTGTGTTTCTTCTTCATTTTTCTGTTCCATTTTTCTGTTCTTACCAGCTTTAAACATGTAGTCTAAAACAAACTAACCCGGCTCATTTTAAAGTAAGAAGAGGTGCCTGGAAAACTATTCCTGTTTGTGTCTCTCCTTAAGGGAAGGAGGATCTTGGCAAGAAGACAGAAGGTAGCACCCTCACTCTTAAGTTTGCAGGGGGTGAAGACAAACAGAAATGGTCCCCGGTTCAAAGTGTGAAGGAAAGAGCTCCCATTGCTCTAATAGCTTCCAAGGCACCCTAGGGAGCCAGAGCCTCAAAAATCCTGGGAAGCTTTTCTTGGTCTTGGAGCTGGTTAAGTGCAGTGTACATTTAGCCAGTGCCAAGTTTTAAGCAAGGGAGAAAAGAGACTCCATCTCTGTGCAAACCATTCACTCCCTAAAACTGGATATTACGTCAGGGTTTCCTATGTGCACAAGGGTTCCTGCAGGCTAGTTTAACATATAGGTTTTCCTGCTAAATGACCACTTCTAATGCCAGTGAATAAAAAGTGGGGGAACTCGTCACAGCCCCCTCTTCCTGATTTAATGAAAATGCCAGGATTTTGGAAAGGAGTGAAAGCTCACACAGGTGCTGGTTTTGCAAATAAAAAGTTAGAACAAAGTCAGTCTACATTAGCAACTTCTTCTGGGGGCACTGCTGCACTTTGTTCTTCTTTTCCTTCCTCTATTTTATGCATTCAGAAATCAAAGGGTACCAGATGAGAATGTTTCTTTGGTCTGGAGAGTCACCTGTTAACACAGATCTCCTCTAAAAAAGGATTTGCACAGACCCATCTTCTTTTTCCTGTGCTTATTTTTTATGTAAATGACTTCTCACACTGAACTTATTAACTCTAAAGTGTGTGAGACTTGTCTGTTTCCCATTTTCAGCACTCAGAGAAAGATGATATTAAATCATGAAAAATTATTTCTAGTAAGACTAAAGTCACACAGTGTAGGTGGTTTGGGGCACAGTCACGCATACTCGATCTTGCTTCAAACAATGAATACAGGGACATCTTCAGGGCACATTTCCATGGACTGTAAAAGACCTCTTCGAATTCCAAACTTCGCTTTAATAATATGCTGGTAACATGTTTCTGTCCTTTCCTGAGTTTTCCTATCTGTGGTTCCTAGACTTCATCAGGGAGCTCCTATTTTTAAGGAGCCCACTGGTGGCCACACTTTCATACACTTTCTGGTCCCACCTACGCTGGGGTGGTAGAAATCTCAGGAAAATTGAGTGAAGCAGAAATGATCAGACCTGGAGAATGATGAGCTGGTTATAACAGACAGACTCATTGACGTCTGGTCTTTTCCCCCTGCCTGTGTTGGTGTGCCCTACGTCATTCAAAAGTTAACCTGTGAAGAGGCAGCCTTCGCTCTAACCTTGCGGGGATTGGAGCTGGCTCCCTATCACATCCGCTTTCCTCAGCCTTCGTTTCCTGACCAAGGTTCAGCATCTTCACACCCTTCCCTTTCCAGCATTCGCCGTGCTTAGCTGCTCCTCCCCCTCACAAGCAGCTGCCCAGGCCACTAGATTTCCACTGACTTTGAATGAGGCGGGGTTATTTCAGACTCCAGAAAGAAGCAAAGTACCAGTTCACAAAAGTTAAAAGATGCCAAGACACACTGTATCTGGTTGGATTATACATGATCCAAAACAGCCTTTCAGTTTTAGCGACTTTTGCCCAAAGCGAACCTGAGTTTTCCCGTTGCTTTACCATGATGCCCGGCTGTGCACCTGTGGCTGTTCCGGGTGCATGTGAGTCACACACTCCAGCCCTCCACGGTGAAGGGTGGAACAACAGCAACTTCCGGAACACCTGCTGCAATATTTCAAACCCCCAGGTTGGTTTTATTCGTTTAGCATTCACGGTTGTGGAGGACCACCTGGATGGCTCTCCATGAAAAAAAGAGCAACTATCTCCATTTTGGATAAACCTGACCTTCTTTCCACGTACTGATATGGTACGGAGCTGGAGAGGACTTTCCCTTATCCCTTCAACTGCTCTAAGCAACGTAAATCAGTCTGGCTGAGGAGCTGATGTGTAGTTCCTGAAGCAAGGTGACAGGTAGTGTTTCCCCAGCCCCCTACCTCCCAAAAATCACCTGTGAGCCAGGCAGGAAGGAGAGCCATACTGCACACTATCAGCAGGGACTGAGCTTCAAGATAAGAAGCTATGACTTCCCAGGGCAGAAAGGCTTCCCAGAACTGAAGAACCAGCCCCAGAACATTAGATACCACCTGGAAATTGTGTCACACAGATGACTCTTTCTGCTCACCCTTCTCTCTGCAGGTTGCAGAGGTGATCGCAGGCCTCCTACCCAGCCCAGCTCACAGCCCTCATGTATTTCCTGCCATTCTCACAGTCACTCATCCTCGAGTCACTTTCTTCTTCACGAATTCATAAAATCTAGGTTCAGCCCTGAGTGGTTCTAGTGAGCCTTTATCACTAGACTTGGGACCCCCTGGGCTCCCCACAACTCTATATACATCTTGGTGTCTTTATTCTCACCATGGGTTGCACTGGAAGTGGTAGAATGGAATTAACTTGCTGGAATTCCAATAACTAGAATTCCATGGGATTACAAATCTAAACTTCCCACATCTAAACAAGGACTGAGAAGGGCTCTCTATACCATGACTCAGTGAGAAAAGGCAGTGATTGTTCTCACTTCACCGATGACACAGCTGAGCACTGCTGTGATTACGTGTCCTATTTAAAGATAGAATAGATATCCAACAAGCGAACTGAGATTCTCAGTGAGGTTGTTTTGACTTCTTTGTCAGTGTGGACTCTTTAAAGGAGAAGATATGATTCACAGCTTGAATGAAGGTCTGTTGATCACTCAGACTGCAGGACACTTAGTTATTTACCACAATGTTACCTTTGTCCTTTAAAAGCTATAAAAACTTGGTTAAGTTCAACCCAGCAGCACACATACCATCACTTACCTTTTCTTAGAAGTGCTGGGAAACTTTATGAAACCAGGAATAGATTTAATATACATTATTGCTATGTTATTTCCAATGTCTAGGACAGTGCCTGGCATGCAGGTGATAATCAAGATCTCTTCAACGACTACATGAAAACCAGGTCCTACGTGCGGCCTCTCGATGATCTTTATGGATATTGTTGAGCAGTAGGCAAGTTAGACGCTCTAAAGTCACAATGCAAATTGAGCAAGACTTTCTAGGTAGTTACACATTCAGACTAGAACCAGTGGGAAGTCTAAACCAGCAGGAGTCTGGAAAAAGAGAACATTCGGTCTCTGTCCTCCAGAGGTTTAAACACTGATCTAGTTCCAATGCATTTCTTATGAGATTATACTAAGCCACTAATAATGTAAATAAAACATTCAGGTTTCTTGCAGAATTTTTACTCCACTATCCTTCATGCAACAATCCAGCACTTTGTAACAAGCTTCATAATGAGGCTATGAATTAAAGTGATGCATGGCTTTTCTGAGGTACACTATGTATCACAACAGTCTGTATTAACAATTTAAAACCATATAATGTGCTTTATAAGCTAATAAAGTAGCTGCCTATAAATGATTTATCAAATATGAATAATGCATCCAGAAATAACTTACAGGAACAGGTCAGCCTCCCCACTGCTTTGTTAGCTGGCATTCTCCACCTCCGAGAGCAAGACAGGGGAACTGAGGCATGGAGCACTGGACCCTGCCCCTGCTCCTCCGGGAAACCTTCCTGAGTCCCCAGAGCCCTCCTCCCTGTTCTCTCATCCAGACATTCCAGCCACCACCCCCCTTTCTCCTTCTCTCCATCCCTGCCTTTTCCTCTCTAGACTTTTCCCACTAGTAATATCCCTCATTTCCTCATCCTTCCTACTTGGAGAGGCAAGGAATAGCCAAGAACCTTTCCATGTAAGAGAAGCTACATGTAGCACATAGTCAAGGGATTAAGCCATCGGGGGGACAGATGAGATGTCATTGTTCAGGAAGAGTACAGTTCTGTCTGCTTTACAGACATTCAAGGCATTCACATTACAGTCCTGAACGTGGACAGGATTTGACGCCGAGAGCGCTGCCAGCTAAACACAACCTATGTGAACTCTAACAGCAACTATCTGAAGACTCAAATACCTGATGGAAGACCTCATTCAGAGCTTCTTAGAAGAGGCTGATCATTTACACATACACACCAGCCCAAATACACATGCACATGTATAAAACCAAGGTCATCTGTATAACTATATATATCTACACATTCACATATATTCTTATATAGATCCACATATATATACATATACACACACACTATAAATATATACACATATATTCTTAATCATATTTATGTAACAGTAGACAGTAGAGAAAGACAGTAGAGAAACTAGCAAGTCACAATTGTTGCAATCTAAAAGTAAGAAATAGCAAGTTCTGTAGAACCCTATCAGACAAGCTAAACAAATAAAATTTGAATAAACTATGAACCCTTGTTAGGAGAAATAAGAGTCAGGAGAACTGTAATCTGGCAATGAAACTTAAAAAAGCAAAAATCATCATAGGTCAAGATATTGAAAAAATTAACTTTCTATGAGTTTATAAAATGTTTGTAGAGAAAGGCAAGATGGATTAGAATCCTAAAAAGCCTTTATCATGGATTGAAGCTGTCTCAACACAAAAATTCATTTCCATATGAAATGCAAAGTGAGAAATATGCCAAAGGCTACAATGCAAGACAGCAAAACTGAGAAAGAACCCTTTTATCACAAGTATAATGCAGCAATTTCCTGAAAATGGGAATTGATTGGCAAAGAAGAGAAAGATCTTTGGTTCTGCAGAAAGCATAGCATCTATGGAGAACTAAAAAGTACAGAATTCCTTAGCACCCTAAAAGCTTAGAGCTAATTTGTAGGGAGAGATCTCCTAGTGTTTGGAAAATTGGAAGCTTGATTTTCTTTTTAAACAGAGATTTTGGAATGTCACTATTATCTACATTTCACATCTTTGTAAAGGAAAAATTTCAACCTGAGGACTTCAAATTTGAAACTAGAAGTGAAGTAATTCAATGTACCCTATAATAAGATCCGTACCAGAGCTTCAAAAGCTTAAATTCTTTTTTTTTTTTTTTTTTTTTTTTTTTT
>PVJX010002105.1:0-117052 GCA_004027295.1 Dolichotis patagonum | reverse complement strand
GAAAAATCTTTAGCTAGAATCCCCTCCAAACAAACAAATAACCAAAATACACACATCCCTAAATTTTTTAAAAAATAGGGACATTGTTGTTGTTGTTGTTGTTGTTATTATTATTATTATTTTGGTACCGGAGATCGAACTCATAACCTTGCACATGCAGGGCAGGTACTTATGCCACTGAGCTCAATTCCTGGTCCAAATAGTGACATTATTCCTGTTCTTAAGAAATAAAAAGGAGCAGAGATTATTATAAAGAATTATACAGTGGTAAATTAGATATTCTAAATGAAGTGGACAATTCCTAAAAATATATGATTATTAAATTTGACTCAAGAAAAATAGAAAATATGAACAGTTATATAGCAAGTAAAGGGATTAGTAAGTAATTCTAAACCTTGCAGAAAGAAAAACCCTACACCAGTTTTTTTTAAATTATGAATTCTACTAAATATTCAAAGAAGAAATAACATAAATTTTTCAAAAATCTTCCCCCCAAAATTGAAGACTAGTGAAAAACTAACATTTTTTGAAACCAATATTACATGATACTAAAGCCAGATAAAGACATCAGAAATAAAGATAACTATAGCCCAATGCATATTATGAATATAGAAGGTCAAATCCTCAACAAATTACTAGTAAATTGAATCCAGTAATATGCTAAAAATATTATGCCCAATGAGCCAATGAAGTTTATCCAAAGAATCCAGGGATGACTGGGCCATGATAAGAAAAGCAATTACTATAATAGATCACTTTAAGAGTACAAATGGAAAAGTGAATGACCATCTTACTTGATGGGAAAAGGATTTGATAAAATTCAATGCACTTTCATGGTATTAACACTAACAAAACTAGAAAAAGTGATTTTTTTTTTAATATGACAAAAGACATGTGTGAAAAACCTAGATTATACTTAGTGGTGGAAAACTAAGTTTTTCTCACTTATGATCAGGAAAAAAATAAGCATGACAGCTTTAATCACTGCTATTTACCATTGTACTGGAATTTCCAGTCAGATAATTTAGGCAAAAATAGAAAGCATTCAAAGTGGAAAGAAAGAATAAAACTATCTCTAGTCACAGATAAGGCGATCCTATTTTGAAAACACCATTATGCATCTACTATAGATAATAAACAGCAAACTTTCATAGTAAAAGATCAAGATGTGGAGGTAAATAATGTTTCTATACATCAGCAATTAGTAATCTGTAAAGAAAATTAACACATCAATTCTAATTACAATAGAATTCTAAAACAGAAAGTGTGTTACAACTAATAATTGGAAAATCTAATTTTCAAAATCATTTGGAATTAAAAGAAGACATAGTTAGTCAAAACAATGAGAGCCATAGAAAGGACAAGGGGCATCAAACTTCATGACTTTGAGTCTATCAACAGATTCACAGATACAACACAAATGCACACGAAACGAAAGAAAAAAATTAATAGGAATTAACCAAACAGTACACAGAAACTGCCTCTCTAGGATTCAGAAACCAGCCACTGGAAAATAATAACCTGGCGAAGAAAAGACGGAGAGCTGAGGCACCCTGGGCCCTGGGGTGAAACTGACGGGAAAATTAGAGCCTACAGAGGAAGTTAAGACACCAGATTCCCCATGGAGAAAGGAAGGGGCAATGGGTACTTCCTCCTTCGCTCCTGGCTGCTGAGAAAAGCAGACACAGTGAAAGCGGAGGACTCCAGAGGGCCTCAGGGAGAGACGCCCCAGCCCACTGCCACAGCTGGTGCCTGAGCCTAGTTCAGGTACTGGTCCTATGCCCCTGGGTGGTGCTTGGTCATAATCCATTTCAGGGGGAGACCAGTGGAACCTGGGGCTCAGAGCAGCCATGGGCTGATTTCATCGTAGGGCTCCCTGGCTTGTACCCACACTGAGACTGGGTGAAAGAGAGACACAGGAGACATGCGTGGCCAGGAAGCTGTGGTCAGGCCAGCAAGAGACACTCAGAGCATTGTAAACTAAGCAAACGAGGCACCGCTCTGCGATCAGAGGCCGCTGAATCTCTGTCAATATGAAGGCCATAGAATAGCCCCCAACCTGGGATCCTACTGCCTGCTGGCTGGTGACAACATGCAGCCCAGACCTAGACCCTGACTTCCCTCTCCATCTACCAATAAAAAGAGGACATGTCTGCAACTGTACACAGCCCCAGAGCCACAGCCCCTGGAAGATAACCACTTGTTCACAGCCTCAGAG
Organism: Dolichotis patagonum; assembly: GCA_004027295.1. Taxonomy (NCBI): domain Eukaryota; kingdom Metazoa; phylum Chordata; class Mammalia; order Rodentia; family Caviidae; genus Dolichotis; species Dolichotis patagonum. The sequence goes on along the minus strand of PVJX010002105.1, from coordinate 114,834 downwards.
TGATTTCTTTTCATTTGTTTGTTTATTTATTTGTTTGTGTTTGTTTCAGTTCATTTGGTTTTTTGTTTTTTATGTGAGTGTGAGCATTGCTTTTAGTTTATTTGGTTTTTTTTTTTTATTTTTGTTTTTGTTTTTGTTTTTGTGGGGTTTTTTTTCCTCTTTCTTCCTTGTCCTGTCTTCTTCACTAGTTCCTGGGGCTTGGATAATCTTGTCCTTTATTCTTGCTTCTAACATCTTTCTCTTCTACTTTTTACTCTTCTCTCTTTTAATGTTTCTTTTTAATATTTTTCTTTGATTTTTACTCTCTATGTAATTTTTCTCCCTGATTTTCTCTTCTATTTCTTGCTTTTTTTTGTTTTACCTTTACCTAACTCTATAGATGTCTTTCTCCTCCCCAGTAAGATCTTTTGAGCAACATATTTCTCTCATATCATAGAGTTGAGGGTTTCAAGGTTTTCCAACATCCCCAAACCCTATGTTTTTGATAGTATAGCCATGAAGTTTTGTCAGTCTTTTGATAGTTAACTCAGTAAAATTACCCTTAAATTATTTTCTACCATTAGCAAATATGTAGTTGTAGAATTGAGTACATATTAGCTGTGAGTCAATACCTGGCTTGCCTTAAAATTTACACCATAATCACCAAGTTTTTCTCTAGGTTTATGGTTCATGCATAATTGGTTCCATGGTATGTTAGTATCTAATTTGTCTCAAGCAATACCGCTATGGCTGATTCACTTGTTGTTAACAGGATCACCTAAGTGTCCCCTTTTCTCTTTAAAAGAACACTCAAGATTGACTTTCTGACATTCATGATACTAGAGTACATCGCAGGGAACTTGGTTGCTGGGCTAAGTCACTGCAAAGTTCCCTCCCAAAATAACTAAAGTGGTCAGATCTTGAAGTTGTGGCAAAGGATTATAGTTAGCCTCACACAAGTTACCACATTGAAAACCAGATAAAGAGATCTCTGTACTAGGTGAAAGTCTTTGGATTACTAGCATCTACCGATCTCAGCACAAAAAAGTAAAACACAAACCAAACCAACAGAAACATGAAAAGAAAAGGCAGCAAAGTGCCTCTCAAAATTCCCAGCTACACTGAAGTCAATCCAGAGAGCACCAAGAGACGGAATAATATAAACTACATGCGCAAACTGTGTGAAAACATAGTGGAGATTAATAAACAGCTCAAAGAGACACTCAGCAGGATTAGAAAACATATAGCTAGATAATGAAACCAATAAGCAAAGTCTTTCAGGACCTCTTGGAAAACTCTAAACAAAATGATACAAAACATGAATACCCACTTTACCAAAGAATGAAAATGCATAAAAGTTTTAACCTAGGCAACTAAAATCTATATTGCAAGCATGAGCAATAAAATTGCCCAATGAAAGAACAGAATTTCAGAACAATAAGATAATGATGTCTTCAGAGAACAAGTCCTCAAGGATATCTTAAAAACAGCAAGAGAACATGAAAAAAGGATGTGACATCTGCCAGTTGCTGTAAAGACTAATCTAAGAATAATTGGACTAAGTGGAATATCGGAAGGAAAGACAAATGACATAAACACTTCCCAACTTCAAGGAAAACACACACACACACAAACACACACACACACACACACACACACACACACACACAGGTGGCATATACTATTCCAAATAGCCATGACCAAAATAAAAGCTTTCTGAACCACCCCATCATACTCAAAGATTTAGAACTCTATCACAGGAACAAAATCTTAAAAAAAGGAAAAAGAAACTAGGATGGTGAAAGGAGAAAGGGTAGTAGGGAAAAGGGAAAAAACTCAAGTCAGTTATATGATTAGTGTTTCTTAGTTCATTAAAGAGTTGTATAATATCAGTGAGAGAAAAATTGATGCCTAAATCTTGTAACCTGAGCAACTATTTTAAAGATAACAGCATGTAATATATTAACTATTGTTACTCTATTATTTTGTTACAAAATTCTGTTTTATATTTTTCCTTCTCAAAATGCTTCTAGAAAAGGACAATGGACTGCGTATAAATATAATGATACTAGAGTTACAACAAACTTTTTTAATACAAACTTTAAAGGCCAAAAGGACATGGAGTGAAGTGTTTCAAGCCCTAACAGAGAACAACTTCCAAACCCTAATTATGTATCCTGCAAAACTGTCATTGGAAATTTACAGAGAAATTGTCATGGTATCTCCATGACAAAGAAGCACCTCAAGAAATTCATGGCTATCAAGCCAACATTACAAAATTTCTGAAGGAAACCCGGGAGAATGACAGTGAAGCCATCAATGGCAGCGGGTCAGAAAGAGCAAATATCCCTGGTGCAGTGAGCAGCCAGGCAGTGGGAGGGGGTGAGGGTGTCAGCAGCAGGAGAATAGTGTGGGCTGGGAGCAGGCCAGTGCCTCTCAGGAAACACTCTAGGGTTGAAATGTCTCAGTTCCCCATCAAAAGATAAAGGTATTGAGAATATATCAAGAAACAATACCCAACGGTGTGCAGAGGACAAGAAGCACATTTAATTCAAAATGATGCTCACAGGTCAATAATAATAGATGAAAAACAATCAATAATAATGGTGGAGATGCTGCAGGAAGACAGGAACTTGTCTTGCTTGTTGGTGGGAGCATACACTGCTGTGGAAACTATTACGGACATCAGTGTAAACTAATATGACTACTTTAGAAATCAACATAGAGATTCCTCAAAGAAACTAAAGATAGAAAAGCCATTTAACCAAGCTATTGCCCTTCTAGGTATCTTCCAAAGAAGTTAAAGCATCATACCACAGTGGCATATGAACATGAAATATTATACAGCTCAAGTCATAAAGGTGAAATCTTGGAAGTATACCCTATGAACATCAATAGAAGAATGGATTTTAAAAATGTATGCATTTATACACAGTGGAGTACTGCACTGCCATAAGCAAGGTAAGTTTGAGTCATCAACAGGCAAAGAGATGCACTTTAATACCGTAATGTTAAGTGAAGTAAACCAGACCCACAGTTTAAATATTGCACGACTTCTTTTATATGAAAGACTTAATGTATAAACAAAGCTCGAAATAGAAAAAAATAGATCACTAGAAAAAACAAGACAGGGAAAAGTTAATGTAATCTACCATGAACAATGTCTCTAAAGGTATATCTTGATTTAGTATAAATTTCCTATTTTATATGTTTTTGAACTATTAGTCTGGTTTTTAGTCTTCACATATAACAATTAACTTTATAGGTATTATAAGATAAGTATATCTGAATCTACCAAAACAAAGGGGTACAGAGGGAATAAAGAGAACTGAAAAGTGCTATCTGCCTGTAACAATTTCCTACAGTGAATATAATCATTAAGTACTGCAGACACGTACCAATAAGTCAAAAAATTCTAAGATGCTCATGACATTAAGAGAAATATAAATAAAAACCACAGTGAGGCACTTCACACTCACCAGCATGATAATATTTAAAGGTGATACAAACATTTTGGTTAGGTTGTGGAGAAATTAAACCCTTTTAAATATTGGCAAAAATACAAAATGATCGACCCACTCCGAAAGGAAATTTAGTAGTTTCTCAAGAAATTGTATGTAAAAATAATATACAATGGTACAATCCTAGGTATATGCCTAGGATAATTAAAACATGATCAAGAGAATTAAAAATAAGTCCTTAAATGAATGCATATGCATACATGTTCATTCCAACACTATTCACAACAGCAAAAAGGTATAAATATTACAAATGTGCACAAGTGGATGAGTGGATTAAAACGCTATACTGTATACTCACAGCTGAATACTATTTGACTGTCAAATATATATATATATATGTAATATATATATGTGTATATATATATATGTAATATATATATGTGTATATATATATATATATATATATATATATGTAACCTCCAGAACCTGCTTAACAAAATAAGCCAAAATAAAGGATATGTTTTATGATTCAACTTACATTAATTGTCTAGGAAGAAAATATTAACAAAGGAGTCTGAGGGCAGTGTAGATAGAGAAAATTTTAACAGATAACAGCATTCTACTCAGGAGCTATGTTAGGAGCTGCAAACAGACAGTGATGAAGTCATTTTGGAGCAAGACGGCGGCAGCAGTTGGTCGCCGCTTTGACTGCAGTGAAAGGCAGTGGGTGTTCAATCCAGAATGCTCCACTATGCTGTATAATTTTGCATCAGTGAAATATTTAAAACATAGGAATTAAAAGCAGATGGAACTAAAAGGAAATAAAAAAGATGTTATATAGGAGAAATATAATAATGAAATCCACAATCCCCATAATTTATAGAGCTTTTTGAACAAAAGCCTTTAAGGGTATAGAATATGGCTAAAAGCAAAAATTATAAGAATCAACCAACTTGCATGAATTGACATTGCAGGGACATTGCACTCTAATGAAGAAAGCATATTAATTTTGTGCAAGCATACATCATTCATTAAGATAAAACATAAGCTAGGCCTAATAAATGTTATACAATTGAAATAAGTAAAGTATATTTTCCAGACCCAAAGGTATTCTGTTAAGAATCAAAAGACCATGAAACAAATCTCCAAACATCAAGAAATTATGTGAAACAATTTCAAATAATTTATGGATAAGACATAAATCACAAGGGTTGTTAAAGAATATTTAAAATAATGATAATGAAAACATAGGATATCAAAATGTGTGAAATACAGCTAAGCATTAATTATAAGAGATTTTGCAACTTTAGGTGACTGCACATATTAGAAAACTAAACTTTACAGTGAATGTTTTCATACTCAGAATGTAAAGATAACAGAAGAGCATGGCCAAGGAAGAAGATAGAAATAAGAATAAAAGCAACTATAAATTTAATAGGAAATATACAAATGATACAAAAATGAACAAAATTATAAATTGTTTCTTTGAAAAAAGTGTTAAAAATATGGCTAATGAAACACTAGAAAATGCTTGAATTATTCATATTAGAAATACAAAAATTCAATAAGGCTCTTCAAATACTAACATAAAATAAGAAGGTATGAAGAATTTTATGGCAAAGAATTTGAGAGTTTATATAAAATTAATTAATGTTCTCAAAATATCAGTAGAAATTGAAAATTTAAATAGCACCATAATTTATTAAAACATTGCAATAAAATTCTCTAGGCCTGGATGGCTTCACTCATGAATTTTATTAATGTTTAAGGGAGATTAATATCAATCCTGCACAAACATTTTCAGGAATGAGATGAAGAGGAACATTTTCCAGTTGGTTTACAGAGACAACATACTTGAAATTCTAACAATGAAAATAAACTTTAAAATTTATGAGTAAAATATCTCCCATCACATAGCTGTAATATTTAACTCAATATTAGTAAATTACATCCAAGAATAAAGAATTTAACATAGAAAAGTAATATAATTCACCAAATTTACAGAGTGAAGGTGAAAAACTAGAGTATTCTAAAATATAGAGCAGAAACATTTGAACAAATCCAATGCTCATTTTAAAAAAAACTCATCAAACAAAGAATGTAAAAGAAATAAAAATCTTCTTCATTATTGGTTTAATGCATTTATCTCTGAAGTCACTCTCCGTGCTGTTGCACTCTTGTCATTCAGCTACTCATGAGGCAAAGGTAACAGACTTTATACTCAAGGCCAGTCTGGGCAGCTTAGCAAGATTCTATCTGAAAACAAAATTTCAAAGCTGTGGGGATGTAGCCCAGTGATAGAACACTTGTCTAACATGCTAGCACCTTGGGATCAACCCCAGTACAAAACAAAGGAAAGGAAAGGAAAGGAAAGGAAAGGAAAGGAAAGGAAAGGAAAGGAAAGGAAGGAAGGAAGGGAAGAAGGAAGGAAGGAAGGGAGGGAGGGAGGAAGGCAGGAAGAACAAAGGAAAAAAAGGTAGACGTTAATATACTTATTGTTACTAAATTATTAGACACTGTTCAGTAGAAGAATGAAAACTATCTCACCACTTCTAGTAAATTTTATACCATGGGAATAACAGCACTGTAAGTGCTATGCCTTGAAGAAAGATGAGAATTGAAAGGTATGGATAGGATGAAGATGAATTAAAGCTATTATTCCTTAATGATTATTTATTTTTCATCTATAAATTACAAAATTTACAAAAAAAGTCTCTAGAATGAGTTGAATTCAACAACATGTGAAAGATCAATGCACAAAAATGAATTATATCCCTGCTACAGATAGTTCTTGATTTACCATTTGTTGACTTTACAATGATGGAAATATTGTATACATTCAATAGAAAATGCACTTAAAACTTTGAATTTTGTTCTTCTCCCAGGCTAGTGAGGTGTTGCAGGGTTCTCTCTCGTGACGCACTGTGACAGCAGGGAGCCGGCAGGTCCTCAGCCATGAAGCAAAGCCACCCATTCCCACAGTGTGCCATGCGGCTGAGCTGTGTCTCTTGGTACGTTGGATGTGTTAAATGCATTTTCAGCCTCTGGAATTTTCAAATTATGATGGGTTTCCTGAGAGACAACCCCATCATAAGTCAGCAGCACCTATCTGGAGAGGTCCAGCATGTCTAAAATTGTAATATTGAATATATTTAAGTTGCCATGAAATGTTCAATAAATGAAACTAAAACAAAACAGTTAGGTCTCACAACTTTAGGTTGTTGTTGTTTTTGTTGTTGAAGGGGAAAATGGCAACATGATTCTAAAGTTTATATGGGAAGTCATATTATGTAAAGTAGCCAAAAATGCATTTAAAAACAGAACAAAATTGGGAGGGGCTACTCTTATGTAATTTTACAATTTAATATAAATATCTGGCAATGAAGCCAGTGTTGTATTGGTATAAGATGAGTGAGGGCGAACTATCTCCCAAATTATTCTATTAACTGAGTCTTTGTAAGGGCTAAATCAGTTAAAAAGAAGAAGAAAGCTTTTAAAAACCTACAAAAGAGCACATGACTAATCAGAATTCAGTTTATGAAAAATAGAGTCAACTCCAATTGCATTGCAAACAATAATTCAGGAAGCGCAATACATTGAAGCACCTTTACACATAAAAGAGGAATAAATTTGTAAAAGAAAAATATCTTAAATAGAAAACAAAACAAAAAACCTATCATAAAATAAAAAGGCGAGTACTATAACAGTATTGAAATTAATACATGTATTTTAAAAAGATGTTGTATAGGTATATTAGAAGTTATAAATCAATAGCCAAAAAAGGAAAGAAAGGGAAAGAGAATCCAACTTAAATGAGAATCAATAAAGTGTTTATTGGCATATTCCATAAATGAAGATGTAACACGAAAAATGAACACATAAATATGGCTTTGATCATCAAGAAATGAGATTGCGACCCCAGTGGCTATGGCTAAAATTGGAAAGTTGGGTGACAGCAAATGATGGTGACTATGGAGGCCAATTTGGCATCACTTTGTGGCACCAACATTTCTGAAGCTGCTTTGGCAGTTTCTTAGGATAAACCCACATCTTCTCTAACTTAGTGCCTGAATGAGTCCAAAAGCATACGTGTATGCTCCAAATAAGGGGTTTTCATTAGCAACCTTCTCAAAATGGCCCAGAGTGAAAATGAATAAAATCTGTGAGAGAATGCAGAAACACCTGTGCTCAAATGACGGGGTGTTGTCAGTGGTGGACACGAATGAGGTGGAAGGTATTGTGTTGACATTAACCAGAGCAATTAGGAATGATAAATAAATAAAAAGGGTACATGTGGGAAAGGAAGAATTCCAATCATCATTGATTGCACATGACATGATACTTGACAGGGAAGACCCAAAGAAGTCCATCAAAGAAACATTTGGAAGTAATAAACAACTTCAGCAAAGTAGTGGGATACAAGATCAATGGCAAAAATCATTAGCATTTGTGATTACTAGCCAAGAACAGGACAGGAAGGATATTCAGAAAACAATACCCTTCACAGTGGCTTCAAGAAGAATGATATACTTGGAGTTAACCTAAGCAAGTGAGTGAAAAAATTGCTTAGGGTTAGACAAAGGGGATTGAAGAGGACATCAGAAAAATGGAAAGACATCCTTGTTCCTGGAACCAAAATGATCAAAATGGTCACACTCCCAAACTGCTACTCAGATTCAATACAGTCCCAATCAAAGTACCAACACCACTCTTTATAGATCTAGAGAAAACAATTGTAAACTTCATATAAAACAGAAGAGGCCTAGAAGAGCAAAACCAATTTTGGGCAACATGAGCAAAGCAGGAGGCACAGCAACACTGGATTTCAAGCTGTACTATGAAGCAAGAGTAACAAAATCCAGCATGGTTCTGGACTGAAAAGATGTGTGGATCAACAGAACAGAACTGAGAGTATAGAGACTTTTTCAGAAACATTTGCTTTTTTGATCTTTGACAAAGGGGCCAAAAGCGTATGTCAGAGAAAAGACCGTGTATTCTACAAGTGGTGCTGGGAAAACTGGTTATCTGTGCACAGAAGATTAAAACTGGACTCTTATATCTCACCCTATCCTAAATTAAAATAAAAAGGATCAAAAACCTAAACATTAAAGTGGAAACATTAAATATGCTGAAAGATAAAGTAGGTAAAATACTTGAAGACAGAGGTGTAGGAAGGATTTTCTAGCTAGGAACTTAGTCACAAGAAATAGCAGAAATAATCAACAAATGGGATTATATCAGACTAAAAAGCTTCTGTACAGCAAAAAGAATAATAATAATCAATCAGTACAGTGAAGAGAAAACCTACAGAATGGGAAAAAACTTTGCCAGTTGCTCCTCAGACAGAGGACTACTATCCAGAATATGCAAGCAACAACAACAAAAAAATTAAACCACCTAAAAGTAATGACCCAGCCAAGAAATGGGCAAGAGAAATGAACAGACACTTCACAGAGGAAGAAATACAAATGGTCAGCAAATATAGGAAACAATGTTCAGCATCTTTGACCATTTGAGTAAGGCAGATTAAAACAATGCTTAGACTCCCTCTTCTTGAGAACGAATGGCAATCATTAAGATATCGATAAGTAACAAGTGATGGCATGACTGAGGTGAAAAAGAAACTCTCCCTCAGTGCTGAGGGGATGTAGACCAGTACAACCATCGTGGAAATCTGTATGGTGATTTAAATTAGAAATTCCATATGACCCAGCTGCTCCCCTACTAGGAATCTTCCCCAAAGATCTTAAGTCATCGTACTACAGAGATATATGCCTATCAATGTTTGGAGCAGCAAAACTCGTAACAGCTAAATCCTGGGAGCAGCACCCATGCTCACCAACTCATGACTGGGTAAAGAAAGTGTAATATCACTATATAATGGAATAGTTGTCTCTGCAGAGAATGACACATTTCAAACATTAGTAGGAAAATGGATGCCAGTGGAATATATTATGGTGAGTGAAACAAACCAGACACACAAACTTACATATCGTACAGTATCTCTCACTGGAGTGAGGCAACGCACAACACAAAGAGGATGATAAGGATGGGTAGAAGGGGCCTGAAATGAATCTTTCAGTATGGAAGCTGCCCAAGGGGAAGAGCATGGGGAGTGAGGGGGAGGGAAGAGAGGTCACCAGAATAAAGATTTTTCATGTAGAGGAGCCTGATAACCTCGATTAACGTAAGCATTATATGCTATAACATGGGTTAAGATTAGTAATAACAACAAGAATAAAGTGGGATAGGAGAACAAGAGGAGGAGGGAGGAGGGGGCAGGGAAGGGGAAGTGAACTTTAAAGAAAATAAGAAACAAGCTGCAGTATATACATGTAAGCACTCCCCAAGACATTTGTAAACTGCATGAACTCCATACATGTACAAATAAAGCAAAAAAGAAGACAATGGTGTGAACTAAAGCAACCAGATAAAAAGGACACATGAAAAATAATTCCAAGTATATGAAGGCCAAGAACAGTAACGACTGTTTAGATAGATAGATGATAGATAGATAGATAGATAGATGATAGAGATAGATAGACAAATAGATAATTAAGAAACCTCATTGATTCAACTCCAGTAAGAACCATGGAAACCAAAATAACATTGTCTCAGGACTGGAAATACAGAGAAGGCTGAATGCAGAGCACTGTGTGAGGTTAGAGAAATGCTTTAAATCTTGTTTGGGGTGGTTATTCATGGATGCATGAAGTTTTCAGAAATTCTAGAATTGAACTTAGAGATCTGCATTTTTATCACACATACATTATAGACAGATAAAGCATTACAAAAAAGACAGTCATCGCAATTATACTCCTGAAGACTCCTAAAGATTTGTCACCATCTACCTTGACCCTTGTCACCATCTACCTTGACATGTTCCATGAGATTAGGAAGGGGAAGATGAATCAGGAGGTCTTCTTCAACTAGGTAACATCAGTTGACATTTCAGAGAACTATAGTTGCATATAGTTGCAGTAGTAACAGTAAATGGATTTTCCCATCTAACACTTGCTAAGACCTTATTTGTTTATTAGAGAAGAAACAAAGCAGAAATTTCAATGCCTAATGCCACATAGGCAGTGAAGAAGGGGCCCAGGAATTTAACCTCTGTGACACTTCAGAATCCATGTCTTTCATTGGTGCTTTGGCCTTCATTCATAAAACAGATAGCTTGTGACACAGGAAAGAGATGCTTAAATCTGACAGAAAAATGGGCATGAGCAGCTCACAGGGATCTAAGGTAAGGATCTGATATTTCACCAAAGAATTCTTGGAACTAAGTTGAAATCAGAAAAATGAAAATTAAACAATGAAATATTGAAGAACACTCATCAGAATAGAAAAAGTTGGAAAGGTGTAACTGTGCTGAGGGTTAGTGCAGGTGTGATCAGTCAAGAACTCTAGCACATTGATTATGCCGAGGTCCTGAGGCATTCTGGAAATTTTGCTGATTGTACTTCATGAAATTAAGTGGCCATACGCCTCACAATTATAATTAATCACTTTAATTCATGAGCACATATGCAGAGAAATAATATAAGGAGTTCTGCACACAACAGTTGAGTACAATGGTGGTGTGTATATTTAGAGCTGAGGGATAATCAGTAGGAGAATGGAAAGATAATATTGTATTACAAATCCAATGGGACATATTTTGAGAGGAATGCACTAAATGTACCAACTGTATTTGCTAAATAAAGCTGTTTATTATAGAAATGTGCAGGTATATTGTATATTGATGGACATAAATGCTTCAGAGCAGTAATACTGATGAGGACAGGGGCACAGGTAGAGCTAAGGGATAGAAATAAAAATAATAAGCAAAGCCTTTTTCTTATGGATAACACTGGCAGGTGGCACATACACACCCATATATGAACTAGACAAGTGTATGTGTAGGTATGCTGATATTAATACAAGTCATTGATTCAGCCCCAGTAAATTATGATTTTTGATCCAGTCCTATGCATATACTCCTCAACACATGGTGTGTGTGTGTGTGTGTGTGTGTGTGTGTGTGAAACATTTTAAAGAACACTATCCTAGGAGACAAAGAGGAAAGAAACATGAAAATCTTTGCTTCCCACTAGGATAGCTGTTCATTCCATTTCTGAAGATCCTTGGTATCCAGGGTGCCCCGTCATATTGGATTGAGATAACACTAGGTTGACATTCTGTACCTCAGTGATGTTCATGAGGTTCTCATCATGGTGGTGGTGATAATCATCCTGACAAGTGATGCTCTGTACATAGGAAACATCGTGTAGAGAGGGGAGTTAGTGTGGGCGATATTCCCTCAATTTATATAACATATTGAAGACCTGTTTCCATAAGGATCTCATGGTCATTGAGCTCGTACAGATGGTGATGGGTGAGAGAAACAGCGGCTGTACACTTCTCCCTCCGTGGATTCTCAGGATGTTATTAAATGACCTATAAATATCATTTACTCAGACTTCTGTAAGAAAATAAGGAAGATCATTATATCTTTAGGGCTCAGAATACCTCATTCAATTTAGACCCTATCTATCTGAGCACTAACTGGCCTCAGGAATAATTTTATTACAGATTTCTTTTGTGATTTGTGCCTTGTGTAGATGGCAGTATATCGTATGAGATCACTGTCTATTTAAAGGCAAACAAATGACAGTGTCAAATGCACGGTAAAATGAATGATAGGGCACCATATTTCATGCCCTCTTCTTGTGGCATTCGTAGGAAACAGCAGGTCCATTTTACTTTGCAGATACCCACCGAAGTATGCCAGAGAAGCATCACACGTGGTCTACTCCAGTGGTGGCTGCAAACACAGGACCTTAGGCAAGTTTTGAAAGGGAAAACGCGAAATCACTGCCTAAACACACCAACTGGAAGCAGTGACAGGTTCTCACCCAGAGGAGCACGAACTACTTGGAAATAGCACTGGTGAGATTGTCTCTCATTCGTTATCACTGTAGTCCATATTGATTCATTCTCTGTAGTTGAATTATCTTTGAAAAATTTATGGTGCATTTTTATGGCAATAGCCAATCATGCATATCATTACTGTGCAAAGCAAGGAGTTTAAGACAAGAGGAGACTGATGGCTTTTCAATTATTAATGTAAATGAATTTCCAAGCGGAGCTAGTCTAAGAAATGCAATAAAGAGCAAAAGTCAAGTCTCTGGCTCTGTGTATACACACAGCCAGGCTAAACAAATTCATATTTCATCTTTGTGGTAAGTGAAAGTGGCAGTTAAGTTGCACAAAATTCCCGAATTTTATATTGTGAGATGAAATTTTTAAAAAAATCATTAGCATTTAAAGGAGGGACAGTCAGAATTTCAAATTCACAAGGTGCTTCACACGTCATGAATTCTCCTGCGCATGGAAGGAATCCCTGTCAGCTCTCCACACTGCCACCCCCAAGCTTTGCTCGGACACTGACCCTGAGGAGAGACCGGTAGCCCATGCTGCTCACGACGTGGAAGTGGACTTCACGAGGAAAGCAAACTTTGTTCTGGCTTCGTCCAGCAGCACGTGAATCTACCCACTTATGCAAGCCACACATTTCTGTTTTTCTTGTAGTATCTCTTTTCATACACCCGGCATTCAGCTGCAAATGTGTGTCCATTTTACTTTTGAAAATATTCCTCTAATCTATGCTCCTATCTCTAGCCAGCTAATTACTGAATTCAATCCATCTCTTCCATGACTATTACAGTGTACTGTGATTGGTCTTCTAGAATCCTGTCTTTCCTAAAATTTAAATTTCAGTGCCACTCTGTGAGCTCAATTTCTAGAGTACTTACCTGACAACACTGAAAGGGAAAGCATTTTATGATCCGGTCTTGCGTACACATAAGCTACAGTTCACTGCATTACCCCCTCTCCACCATGCTGCTGTTAGGTGAAGCTTCATCAGTACTTCCGTGCTGCCGTTAGGGATGTCACATTGTGTCTCCCTAGGCTTTCGACTGGTTCCTACGACTCATCTGTGATTACCAACCTCTGAGAATTCCCTTGAATTTCTAGACTGCGTTGGATGCCCTCTTCTGTTTTCATATAATGCTAAATATATTTTCATATATTCTCAAATATAGTTTTCTATGTTTTTGTTTACTATCAAAGTGTGAGTTTTCTGTAGGTAGGAATGTCCCTTGGGTAAATGGAAATGAAGTCACTGACTTTTCTAGAAAGAGTGGGCCTACAGTGCAATAATAAAATATGAGCATATTTATGTTTGCTGTAGCTTGGGTCTGGAGGTGTTCACCAGTGCAGCACACAATGGCCTGAGGTCCACAGAGCTCTGGGGACACTACCTACTATTGAAATGCCATTGAATGAGACCAGAAAAATGTAGGAAACTCAGTTTCAGGTGCATGCAGGACTTTAGGGTTCCAGGAATGTTATAAAGAAGAAACGGCAGGTTATAAAGTTAAAGGACTTTATATTTGTAGATACAGCTAATCTATAAAGAGAGTTTGCTCTATGAAGTTAGTAACTATGACAAAATATGGCAAGCGAAGTAAAGGACGTTGAAGTTCAGTATGATACTCAGAGTCTATAAATACAGACATTCTATGAGGATGCACTGCTTGATGAAGGAAGCAAAGTGAGGAACACCACAAAATTGTCCATCATGGCAAAGGAAATAATGTGTAAATAGTAAGATTCACAAAATGCACCTGGGATGAACTTGGTCCTCTTACAAAAGCTTCCCGTCAGAAGAAATTGGACTAAGAATCCACAGCATACAAAGTAAGACTGTTAAAGGGTCTTTGTTCTCAGCTCCATCTCTTATCAAAGCCTTAAGATCCCTTGACTCATTAATAACATAGTTTATTTTTATGCAGGTTAAATCACCTGTTGTTAGAATGTAGTTCTGGGTCATTACACAGTGAATTTTAATAAATTAGACCTGTTGTCCTTTTCAGAAACAACACGTGGGTCAACAGCTATGATTAAGTTGTCTATATTAATATGTGGTTAACTCTAGGATAATTATAGCTTCCTCACAATTATTTGTGTGAATGGCAAATAACTTTAAATAGTGTCAAAGTTATTTATATATTCACTCGAGGTGCACGCTGTGTGCACATGCATCTGGATATACAAGTGTGCTAAGTTCAGCATTTAATCCAGTATTTCTAGTCACACATATTGTCCAGTAAGATAGCAGTGTAGTGTATGGATTAGCATCACAGTCTGAAGAGAATACTAGGTTGAATTTGGTAGACATTATAACGTTTTTATGCTATATCTATACTTATTACTGCTTCCGACCCAGATAAGACATAGCCTTGTAACTTGGACATTGTCTATTTCAAATTCTGAATGTTTATTGCTGATGGAGACAAAGTAGCTTTTAGGCAGATGGCTTTACAGATATCCCGCTTTATTAAGAGAAGGGAGAAAGTCTACTTATAAACATGAGCCAAAGTGTGTATTACAGAGACAAAGGGCATCTTGACTGCAGCCTGAGCTGTATCTGCTGGGCCCTTCTGAAATAGTATGTTGGCCTCAAGAACTGTCTTGTTGAGCTGATGATAAGGCTCTGTGCTGCTCGCACCGAACGCTGGTGTCACTTCTAACGGAAAACGCACACTCACACTGCAGGTGTGTCAGATGCTTCTGAATGCCTAGACAGTTGGCATACTCCAGAAATGCAAATCTTAACATCATGTATCTTTGCACTCAATTTTTCCCTTCTTATTGACGCAAGGGCCACAGATCTCAGTAAACAGCTAGGATTTTTAGAATACATATTTTGAAAAATAGTACTATGCCGTAAGATAGGGGAAAAGGTTTATGAAAAATGATGTGAGATAAGAAGTGTTACACCCATGTACCAATGATAAATGCAATCATTATGGACTGTGAACTTGTACTAATAAAAAGAAATATTTAAATAAAAATATACCTTAAAAGTACATTAAGCAAATGACTATTGTGGGAGGCTGGGTCGGCTTTTGAAATGATTGTCATCTTTTCCAGAAGGAAGGGAAGAGTAATCTAGACATGATCACTGAGCTATTGTTCAAAACTGTAGAAACACCAGTTTGGCTCTGGTTGTTAAATGGCCCTACCTGTGACAGTAAGAGCCCTGTACTTTGTCTGACACTTGGTAAGGACATGGATGTGATCAAGTCCTGAAGTCATATGATGTATTTTCACTTTAAAAACTGTGCGAGAGGATGCAAGATGATGAGTCAGAAAGCTGTCAGAGGAGTCTGTAGGGATGGTGCTGGAGTCAGGGCTTGTGAGAACAATTAAAATCAGGACAATGACATTTATAATATTACTTTATGATGGTCACCGAGAGTTAACACAAAGAGAGTGCAGGAAATCTGTCCATAACACTAAAGACATAGGATATTCAGCCAAGGGCCTGAATCCCACAGCAATGTCCTGCAAGAGTCCACATGAAAATCTAGAGTGCATGACAATGCCTCCCAAGAGTCCAACTGGAGGTCTAGAGCCCACAAGAAAGACTCACAACACTTTGTTTTATGGATCCATGCTGGGAAGGCCCAAAGGTCAGTGGTGGAAGCTAGAAAGTCTATGCCAGCTGGGTTAAGGAGCTGTGCTGGTAGGTTGAGGGTTCTACACTGGAGCTGAGAAGTCATGCTCAAAACAGGACCAGGGCTGTCCTGAAAAGCATCACAGCCACCCTCAGTGACATGCAGGCCCTGAGTTCCTCCAAGGATAAGCACAGTTGAGTACGTGCCAGGAAGACAGTGTGACGAGTTCATCCTGGAGACCAAGCGGCACACGTCTTCCCCTCTCCTCTGGAGCCAGGAAGCAATGCTTGATGTGAGGACCAGAGCTTCTCCAGGAGAACCCGGCTCAAACAGCAACACATAGGAGAACCCACAATGCCTCAATGCCTCAACACCTCTCTTCTTCTCCATGTCTCTATTTATGCTGGCAACTTTCCTCAGATGGGACATCCATGTTCAGCACCATGGTGATTTAATTCCAATGGAATTAGGTTGCCCACCAGTTTTTAATCTATAACAGATGGTAGAAAGGAAAACTTACTGGAAAGCTCCACAAGTGACAGACATCAAGAAGACTCAGTAACTAACCAGAGGGTAAATGTCATATGTAAGAGAAAGGGTGGCCTTTTGATTTCTAGGTGAATGACCCAACAATGTCTTCAGAGATACACACAGCAGCTGTGAGACTGGTTGCTCTCTCCTTTTCACCACGTTGCACGTGGAGCGGCTCTGGGACACCCATGGGTGATGTTTTTGGATTGTGCTAACAAGGTTTGAAACACAAGGATTACTCTGAACTCCAAGCAGAGAGGCAGAACTTTGGCATACAAGTGATATTCGAAGCTAGATGAAATAGCAAACTAAGGAAAAGAAATGAGGACCAAAGAAACCTGGAACTTAATTTATGAAAATTATATGCCAACAGAGAGTAAAACCACAGAAGAGTGATGGCCAGAGAGAGGAGAGAAACTGGTGAAACACTGAGTAACTGAGCCATTCAAGCATAAACCGAGCAAGTCTTGCTCTAACTGGAGAGGTCAGGGAACATGAAGTTTAAAAAGAAACTATGACTATTAACATTGAACATATCAGCTTTGTTGGGTTAATGAGCAGTAGCTTTAAATACGTCTCTATTTTCTGCCACCTTGTTGAATACCACAGAACGGCTAGTTTACAGTGACCAGAAACTTATTTGGCACACGGCTCCACAGGCAGAGAGGTTCAAACCCAAGGAACCATGTCTGTAGGGCCTTCACGCTGCCTGCACCGGGGTGGGGCAAAATGCAATGGGCTGTGAAAGGCAGCGTTCTCAGGGTTACAGCTGCCCACCAAGCCATTCACCCCCTAAACAAGTGACCAGTGAGAAACTCAAAACCAAGCCTTTCACCTCACTTCCTTTATGTCTCTCAGGGCAATGGATAAAACACAGAATAGGGTCGGGGCTCTAATTTTTCAGAAAACCTCTCTCTCCAGATCTTCCGTAAAGGTTTCTCTGGGCATATAAATCTCTAAAGAGCCAGACTGTACAGCTCTGGAATTTATAAAGGCTGACGTCATTCTCTACTGTCAAAAGAGTCCTATGGAAAGTTCTTCCTCCCTTTATTTGCCATGTAGGCTTACTCTTAATGAGGACTGAATTTCTCTTTTGAATTCTAAAGTTTGTTTCTTGTTGAAAACAAAGGGAACAGAAAACAAGCAGTACTAAGTGCTGACAAGTCCTTGGAGGCATGCAGTTCTCTTGTTCTTTAAAAGCTCTCAGTAGTTTTTGTGGCATTACCAAGGTTCATTCCAGAGACAAATAAAAGGCGTAGCTCTGTAGTGACAATTCTATTCACCTTTAAAGAAAAAAATCAAGAAAACAAAAATAACTTAAAGGTTTAAATGTTTGGTTCCAGGCAATATTTTACTTTACACTGCCCTCCAATCCATCTTGAAAACATATTTTAACTTTTAAAATACAAGAGTATAAGATATCAAAGGAAGACATACTTACTTTAAAAAATAAGAATCTAATCATTGAAAACATGCTCTACAAATGCTTGGAGTTTTATATCTGCAACTCCTATTGAGGAAAAAATTCAATTCCATTGAAATTTAATGTTCCTATTGTATACTCAAATCCTATACAAACTAATTTCTTATAAAATGTGCTCATTTACACATTATGAAAGAACGTATTTTATGTAACTTATTAATAAACACATTCCTCACTCTTACATAGGAATTCTGTTGCCAGACTGACCCATGCATGGTCCAAATTTCTCTGAGCTTCCATTGTCTTCAGACAAACTGAACGCTGCTTTACAAGGTATGTACAAAAATGCCCTCTGTCTTAAGTGTATGTATGGCCCCAGAGGCTGCTTGTAGTCTGCTCTGCTCACAACTGAACCTTTGAAGCACCCATTGCTGTAGTCAGGAGTTGCAAGGAAAACAATTACATACAGGACACATAACTTACAGCGTTATTTTTAATGAGCACCCAAGAAGTCAAATGCAAAGAATGTGCAGAAAATCTGTCCAAAGACCTAGAAAGGGCCTGGATCCTTTGGCAATAACCCCTGCACGGGTTCATTTGGAAGCCTAGAGCCCACAACAATGACCCATGCAAGCCTATCTCACAGATCTGTGCTGGGAAGGCCCAAAGGTCAGCAGTGGAAGCTAGAAAGTCTGCCAGCAGGGTGAAGGATCTGTGCTAGCAGGCTGAGGGCTCTGTACTGCTGCCAAGGAGTGACACCCAAAATAAGGACCAGGGTTCCCCTGAAAAGTACCACAGCCATCCTCAGAGACAGTGAGGTCCTGAGCTCCTCTGAGGGTAAAAACAGCCAAGTACCTATCGGAAATGATCATGACAAACTTCTGGAGATTAAGCAGCACACATCTTCCCCTCCAGAGCCAGGAAGCGATGCTCAAAGGACCAAAGCTCCCCCAAAGTGAACTGCAGCCATCTTTAGCAAGAAGGTTGCAAGCTCCTCTGATGATAACAGCCAAGTTCTTATCAGGGGAGCCAGCATGGCGAGCTCCTCCAGGAGAACCCATCATTCTTCCTAAGTCTCCTTTTTGTTCTGGCAACAGTCTTCAGGCAGGCCATCCATGCTCATCACCAGGCTGATTTGGTCCAGCTGGTGTTTCCGTTGACCACCAGTTAGCAACCCACTACACTCATTGTTATGGATTAAAAACCGGTGATGACTTAACACCAGCTGAATTAAATCATCATGGTGCTGAGTGTAGCTGGGCTATGTGAAGAAAGTTGGCAGCGTGGAGACACAGAGGAGGAGAGCTAGGCATTGTGGGTTCTCCTAAATGTTGCGATTTTGAGCCACTGGTTCTCCTGAAGGAGCTTGTCATGCTGGCTTCCCAGATAGGGATTCAGCCATCATAATCGGAGGAGCTCGGGACCTTGTGGCTGAGAGTGGCTGGCTTCACTTTGCAGGAGCTCTGGGCCTTACATTGAGCATCACTTCCTGGCTCCTGAGGGGAAGATGTGTGTTGTTGAAACTCCAGGATGAAATCGTCACACTGGATTTCTGGAACGTACCCCACTGTTCTCATTGTCGGAGGAACTTGGGACCTCCTTGTCGCTTAGCGTGTCTGTGGTACTATTCAGGGCAGCCCTGGTCCTTATTTTGAGTGTGACTTCTCGGCTCCAGTAGAACCCTCAACCTATGGACACAGCTTCACCCCACTGGCATAGACTTCCTAGCTTCCACTACTGACCTTTGGGCCTTCTCAGTGCAGATCCATAAAATAGATTTGCATAAGTCCTTCCTGTGGACTCTAGACCTCCAGTTGGACTCATGGGAGGCATTGTCATGGGCTCTAGGTCTTCAGCTGGACTCATGCAGGACATTGCTATGGGATCCAGGCCTTTGGTGGAATAGTATGTGTTTTAAGTGTTTTGGAGAGATTTCTGGCACTGTTTTGTGTTTAACTCTGGGTGACCATCACAAAATAATAAAATAAATAAATCCAATTCTGTGTCCTGCTTGTAATTGTTCTCCTCACAACCCCTGACCACAACACTCATCCTCTCAGATGAACTTTGGAATGCACCTGTCATGCAGCATCAGCAAAACCAAGAAAATATACTTCTACTTTCTGTACTCATTATTCTTGTGAAAATGTGAAACGCCTGCAGGTTGACCACACGATTTTCTGTCTGCATGCTTCATTTAGGATCTACATGCTGAAGATACGGGGTTAGTAACTTAATGTGCAGTTCACTGTTAATGAATGACACTTCGCTCTCAAATTGATTTTTGGGATTCTATAGGAAGCTGATGATTTCTACAAAAATTAACTTTTTTTAATTTTGAAAACTTTAAAATTTATAGAAAAATGTTAAAATAGAGCAGAGTGTTTCTCTGTACCCTATCTGTATCTTAAATCTTATTATCTGTATCTTAAATTAGTATGGTAATGAGTGGAGATTGACATTATTACAAACTAAAGTCCATGGTTTGCTCAGATTTTCTTACTTATTTTTCATGTTCTTTTTCCATTCCAGTTCCTTTGGTCACCCTGACTCAGAAAGCTCTTCTGGACTATGATTATTTCATAGATTTTCCTAATTTGGTGACTTGAACAACTTTAAAATTACACATCAAGTATTTTTCACAATGTCCTTTCAGTGAAATTCATGTCCTGTTTTAACTCATAATTAAACTCTGGTTGGATATTCTTTGAAGAAAAAAAAATAGAGGCAAAATGATGTTCTCCAGAATTTATTTCAGGGTAAATATTATCAGCTTGTCAAGGAGAAGTGGCGTTAACTGACATCACTTGGTTGAGGCGAGTTTATCAGGATTTTATACCTTTCTGCATGGTGTTTTTTGGAATGAGCTCGCTAACCTGAGCCCAGTGTTGGAGAATGGAGACTGTCATGGTTTATGTCGGTAGCCCCCAGGCCTCATGTATTTGCATTGTGCATTTGTGATTGGTTCACTGTCTAGTGCTTGGATTGGTGGTGTCAGTGCTACACCCTCCTAGGGGTGGAGCCAGGATGTGATGTAATGGCAGAAAGAAGGTGTGTCTCTCTCTTGCTGGTTTCAGTTTTGCTGTTTGCAGCCATCATGAACTGTGACCCCGCCATGCCACCCTGTCTTGGAGCCAACTGATATGGATGGAAACCTCCAAAAACTGTAAGAAATAAGCTTTTCCTTCCTTCATTTTGGGTATCGGGTATTTTGTTTCAGCGATGAGTAAAAAGTAAGACAGAGACCATTCCATGGGATATATGTACCTTCTCTCATATTTATTTATATCAAAATGGATGTGTAAATACTCTGTAATTTGAATTATTAACAAATACTTTTTCATTTATTGAATTACCAAATTTCTTTTCCAGCATTGACCGTGGTGGTCCCATTCCCCTGGGTGGTATATTTCTTTGACATATTTCTACCATTTTCTTGGCTTTGCTTTTATCATTTATTTTGGTTTTGCTACTGTAGCTAACTTAATTTCTGATACAATAGGATGCTATGTTCATCTTGTGTATCTGGTCTCCTTTGCAGAATCTTTTCACAAGGACATACAATTGTTCCATTATGCTTGTTGAAAGTAATTTCTTTACTGCTATTTTAAAAAATTGTTTAATTATATTTCTTTAGGTTTATTTCTGAATGTCTTATTCCATTGCTCTTTACCTACTTTTTCACCAACATAGTATCTCTTCATTGATTAATAACTTTGATTGCTATTTCTTTATATATACTTCAAAATATGATACTGTGAGTTCTGCAACAATGTTATCCTTCAAAACTGTGTTGATTATTTGGTACTTTGCCCATTTATACAAAATGTAAAAATCATTCCATTAATACATTCAGTGTATATTTTGAAATTTTTATTGTGGCTGTAATGAATTAGTAAGTATAATTGGAAAGTATTGACATCATATAACAGTAAAGTACTTGGATCACAAAAATGGAATATGTTTTTATGTATGTCTTATTTGATTTCTTTCATCAGAATATTATAATTTCTACTGCATAATTCTGTAAATATTTTGTAGAATTATATCAAGGAATTTATTATTCATTTTATATATATATATATATATATATATATATATATATTTAAAATTAAATTGTCATTGTTACTATATAAGGAAACAATTGGGGCCAGGGATTTAGCTCAGTGGCATAAGCACCTGCCTGGCAGGTGCGAGGTCATGAGTTCAATTCCCGGTACCAAAACAAAAAAAAAAAGAAAGAAAAGAAAACAACTGGTTTTGTATACTAAATTTCTTTGCTTTGATCTTGCTATATTCATTTCTTCCAGTAGTTTTGTTTATTGTTTATTCTCAGATATTTCTACAGTCATTCAAGTTACCTGCAATTACAAAAGTCTATTTCTTCCTTTACAAATTGTACACATTTTATTTCCTTCCGTTGTCTCACTAAATCACATACAATTTCAAATACAGTGATGAACATGAATGATAAGAAATAATAACTTTGTCTTATGCAATATTCAAAAAAATTGCCCAGTTTTCTACTACTAAGTAAAAGATTGTGTATGTTAGTTTTCCTTGTGTTGGAACAAAATACCCAACACCCACTAATTAAAGGAGGAGAAATTTATTTTAGGTTATACTTTCAGTCCAAGGTAGATTCACTCTAAGGAGAATAGGTATGGTTGAAGGGCCTGACAGAGGAAGTCTGCCCAAACCATGGCATCCAGGAAGCATGGAGAGAAGGGAGGAGGGGAGATGCCAGGGAGAGGAATGCACTATTTCAAGTAATTCCCACCAGGGACCTATTCACTCTAACCAAGGCCACCTCCAAATCCTCAACTTATGGAGAAAAGTTACATTTAAAGTATCATATTCTGCCTCTGGCCTCCAAAATGCCATATCCATTTCATTATAATTATCTAACCCATTTCTAAGAGTGACCAAAGTCTTAATAGTTCTAGTACTGGCTGGGGATTTAGCTCAGTAGTGTAAGCTACTGCCTGACAAGCATGACGCTGTGAGTTCGATCTCTGGTACCAAAACAAACAAACAAACAAACAAACAAAATCTAGTCTTGATGATAAGTTTAAGTTCAAAGTCTTCTCTAAGTTTCAAAGCAAGTTCTTAGCTGTGAATCCTTGCAAAACCCAAAAAAGAAAATTAAATATCATCATCATAAAATGGCATAAGGCAAAGAAATCATACCAAAGCAAGAATAAAGCCTACGGGACAAACATTAACTCTTGTTAATGAGAAGATTGTATATGACCTCCAAAAATCTGGAGTAACCTTATCACTATGGCCTTGCCGCTGTGATCCTCTCTTCTGGATTGGCTCTGCTGGCTACCTGTGATTTCCCTCAGTAGACATCACATCTTGTCATCTCCAACTTTTTGGGGTCTTCCCCCTCAAAGATGCATGCATCATCATCTCAGGAGCACATTGTCCAATCTCGCAGGCCTCACCTAAATCTGGACAGGTGCTTCTGTGACCCCAAAACTTACATCCCACCTGCACACAAGAAAACCCAGCACTACCATGATAATGTCAAGGTCTGCCACCAGTTCAAGAGTAACTGGACTCCCTCAGACTACAACTGTACTGACCTCTGTGTGCCTTGATGGCTGAATTCAGGAAAGATGATCTGAGGAAACTGACTGAAGCAGGCCTGCTTGACCTCCCTGAGACCTTCTAGAGCAGAGGATAACACGATCTCCTCTTAAAAGAGGGCTCAGATTTTTCCATTTTTGGGCCAGCGATGGGTGAAGTCTTGCTGCTTCAGCTGCCCTCAAAACATCTTACATCTTGTCTGTGTGCAAAGTACTTGGTTACTGCTGACACTCATCTCTTCGGGCCTCATAACACCTTCAGTCCCAATTTCACATATAGTTTCTCTTGGCTACCAGCAAAATTTCCAGATCTTTTTCGTTCTGCTTTTTTCTCAGTGTTATCATGGTACTTCTGACTAAAACAACCAGCAATACTCATGCCACAGCCTGAAGGTTGGGTTTCCTTGAAATTTACTCCACCAAACTTTAATCTAAGTGTCCTGAAAAATTTCATGATATGGGCAAAATGTAGATAAATTTTCCATCATGTGTGATACACATGACTTCTGATTCAACTGTGAAGACTCCTTGTTTCAAACTGAAACCTACTGAGGCAGGAATTTACTACCTACATTCTTCTCTGCCTTCTAGTCAGCTCAGCTCTGACAAGTATGGCACATCAAATACTACTTACAACATCCCAGGACTTTCCTAGCCTGTATCTGCAAAACTTTCCATACTCCGCCTGCAAAAAAATTCCACAGGTTTCTGAACTACTTGATCAGGTACAATCACAGTTATTGTCCCATTTCTGGAACCAGTATTAGTCAACCTTCTGGAGACTGCCACAAAATTCAAACACCCACAAATTAGTCAACCTTCTGGAGACTGAGACAAAATTCAAACAGCCACAAATTAAAGGAGAGATTTATTTGGCTCACAGTGTGTTTCAGTGAGTTTGGGTCATCATTGACCACCAGTTCCAAGGCAAAACTGACAGGATGGAAGGAATTGACAGGAAAACTGTGAATTTCATGGTGGACAGAAAGCAGCAGGAAAAAGGAAGAGTTGAAGATAAGAACATATCCTTACAGGTCATACACTCAGTGAGCCAGTTCCTCTGACCAGGCCTCACGTCCAAATACAAGACTTTTGGAACCAATTATTTGCCACTAGGATGATGTTGGCTATAGGTTCTTTATAGATACCTGTTACCAGTTTCAGAAGAGACCTGCTGTTAAAAGCTGTTAGTTTTTATCATGAAAATGTTAAAATATATCAAGTGTTATTTCTGTGTCTTTTGATATAATTATGTGATATTCTTCGTTAGCCTTCCAAGGTAGTAAATTACATTAACAGCATTTCAACTAAACCAAATAAATTCTTAGAAATAATGAATAAAAAGATAAAATTCTAGACAAGCTAAACAATAAAGATATAAATTATGAATATCCCAATTGAAAGATGCAGCATTAATGTACATTAAAATAATCATAAAAATACTTTGAAAAAATGCTTCCAAGCTTGACAGCATTTATGAAATGGTTCAATTCCTTGAAAGCTTGAAATATGCAAACTACCACAACTTACTCAAGGAAAGATAAATAATCTGAATATATACACTTGAATATATATATATATTAAACAAATTAAATATGAAAAAAATGTCTATAAAAGCACCAGCCTGAGATGACTTAATGATAAATTTTACCAGTGAAAGAAAACGATAGAAATTCTCCATAATTGTTTTTCAGATTAAAGTATTGAGCAGCTTTACACAGTCAAAACCAGATAAAGATATTGCAAGAAAAAGTATACACTAATGTATTCCATCAATGTAGATGCAAATATTGTCAATAATATATTATCAAATTATACTGAAAATGGATAAAAAAATTATACGGTGTGACCATATAGGGTTTATTCCCCATGGTAGATTTGTAAGACTGGTTCAGTATTTCAGAGTATGATTTTGATTCTTTTACTATATAAGCTGTGTTGTTTTTCTGGAATCCCTGAAAATTTAACTTTAACATTTACAGTTAATAATTTTGGAAGTATACATAGTAAGCAAATAATAGAGCGCTGTTATGGCTTGTACAGACTTGCCCCCCAAAGCCTCACATAGTCATAGGTGGAGCTCCCTGAGAGTGGTTGAATAGTATATGTGATGCTCAGTCAAACTTGTGGTAGTGGCATTGACTCGTGGGTGTGGATCAATGCTGCCTTTAGTTTGTAAAGCCTGGATAAAAGCATAAGGGACAAAAAGGGCTGCTAGTGTCATCACTTGTCGCCGACTGCTTGCTGTTCTACTACTTCTTTGCCTGCTGCCTTCCGCAAACCATGAACTGGTCCTCCTCTGCGATGCCCGTCTGCAATGTCAGCCTACTTGGATTCAGCCAGTTTTGAGCAGAAACCTCCAGGAGCTATGAGCTAAATACAGTTTTCCTCCTTCTTTGTGGGGGCTTAGATATTTTGTCTCAGTAATGAAAACAGTAACTAAAATAATCATCATTTTCAAAAACCTCATAGGAAGAAAATTCAACTTGGTACAAGATTTAGAAATAGGTTACTGATGGACAAATTGTCTTCAGTATGTGTCATACTATTAGTAAATATGCTCAGAGTAAAACTTTTATTTATTAAAAGTGAAATTTATAGTAATCAGAGGCAAAATAGGTATAAGTGCAATAGATATTAATGATGATCTTGTAGGTTTATGGGTTCCATAGAACTGGTTTCCAAATGTCTGATTTAATAAAATAAAAGTAAGCCTGTGATATCTTTCAAATGTTCATTATTATTTTTAGAGTTCAGAGTTGGTTCACTTTGAGTCACTTTGAACAATACATGAGCTCTCTTCAGTAAATGTCCTTCCAAAATACATGATGGCTGAAAAAATAAACTATTGTCTGACAAAATTGGAACATTTTTATTTTCTAAGAAACTCTGAGCCAGTGTATCAGGTAAAAGATGGATGGAGTGAGTGGTAAATTGCCAAAATCAATGGAACATAAAAAGAGGTCATCAATATTTTGTATCTGGACACATAAGTGTTTAGTATAAGACCTGGGGAAAACAGAGTATACTTCATAAATCCAGAGTATGTGACTGTCTTGGTAATCTGTTGACACTTTTCTCAAGTGAAAATAAATAATCGTTGTATATATTTATCAATGGAAACTATATTGAAAGCTGGGTGTAAATCAATTATAGTGAACATTTAGCTACAGTTAGAATCAAAATATTATGTCTAGATTTAGCATCAGTGAGAAGCAATTATAACTACTTGTTAATGTTTTGCATTACTTTAAGAAAACTATATCATTGAACATACTATTTTTACACCACCTTAGTATACAACAAAGATCGTACAAAGTGTTTATAGTTTTTTCCCAAGTACTTTTCTTGACTTTTTTCTGATTACTATTATGTGAAGACCTTACTAGGATTCAGTTTTAAAGATATTAAAAAAGTTTTACTAAGAGCTTAAAAATATTAAATTGGACTCTTATGGACTCTGGTGCAAATATATTCCCCAAGTCTTGCTTGTAGGGATTTGAGAGCATAGCTAATTCTTTGGTGATTTCTTGAATTATAAATGTAAGTCTATTGACTTCCAGTTCAACTACCATTTGATGAAATGCTGCAGAATTTTCTGGAATTTCTAAAAATATCTTTGCAGAACACTTTATCTGGCAGTTCCATTTGCAAAGTAGTTCTTTACCTATTAAATTTGCAATTTTTTTAAGAAAAGAATCACTGTATTATAATCCCAAACTTCATTTCACACTGACAAATAGGAAAATATGTAGGACAGTTATAACTCTCCTTATTTCAGTGGATTCAGAATCCAAGGAATATGATATTTATTGTTAGTGGATTAATGAATATTTATTTTTAATAGGAGGATGGATTTACATCCATGTAAAGTAAGGGATAATGTTCAAGTTATACCAATTATATGTGTATACCCTTTCTTCATAGCATACTCTCATAATTTTGCATAGACACAAGAATAAAAATGCTTGATTTAAACAGAATAAAAATATCTATTGCAAGAATATTCATATTTAGGGATTCTCTTAGTAAGTATAATTAATTTTAAACTACATGCACATATTTTAGACTATTGAACTAAATTTATTATATATACATTTATCAGATCAATGGCAATGTATTCATTGTTCTAGAAGACTGGTACTTTTACTTAGGTTTCAAAATAATTATGATGCTAGCCACAAATCTGAAAAATGAAATTGAAAATAATTTGATTTCAAAATGACATTAAAATAATAAAATGTCCTGCAATAAGCTTAATGGAGTATAATAATTGTATGATGGAAAATGCAGAATAATGCTGAAAAGTGTAGAAGTCCTAAATAAATGGAAGGCCTTTTATGTTCATGACTTGCAGGAACAAATGTCATGGAAATACCAATTCTTTCTAAATTGTTGATTTTGGCTGGAATACAGCATCATGAGGAAGATAAAATGGGAGTGGGTCTGCCAGACAAGGAAGAACCTGAAGTGCAAATTGAAGCCCACGGAGAGAGTGAAAAGAAAAACTTCAATGAAGGAGAAGGCAGCAGCTGGCAGCACCTTCCCCCACACAGGACTTGCTGCCCAAGAGGAGCTGTGGAACCTGGGCACACAGGGTCACACTGATGGTGATGCCTGGTGACCCAAAAGGTTTTGGATAAAGACTCAGCAGTGGAGGAGAGCGGTGGACATGGAAGACTGCACTGGCTAGTAGTGAGTGCAGAGGACTCAGTCCTTCTATGGGAGGAAGCAATTAGCAAGGAGCCAGATAAGCCCAGAACTGCTGCCAGCTTCATCCAGCAGCTTCTAGCTGAGTGTAGAGCCGTGGAAATTACCTGGACTGTGATGAGCCCAGTGAATCTGGTCTCGAGGCAGGCCTGCTGGTGTTATCTACTGTCTGGCTTTCTTTCATTGCTGACACAAAATACTTCATGCCCAAAGTGAAACAAGGAAAGCTTTATTTATCTTACAGTTGTTTTGGAGGTTTCATTGCAATCTTAGCTGGCTCCAAGGCAGAGTAGTATGGCTGATGGGCAGCTGTTCATGGCAGCAGTAAACAGGAAGAGAAATACAGGCAAAAGAAGGAAAATGTGCCTCCTTCTCTTCCTTACACTGTATGTCTGCTACCCACCCCTGGGCAGGAGCAGGACTCACACCACCAATCCCAGTGCTAGACAACAAACCATCATAAATGCTGGATTCATCCACATCCATGACTGTATGAGGCTTGGGGATCCATACAAACCATACAAACCCAAACCATATCTCCATTCCACCAAAAAAGCAACTGCTGGCTTGCTGGGATACAGTGGCAGGATTTGGGACTCTGTCTCCACAGGTTGTCTACTAGAGAATCCAGAGAGAATCCTGGAAGTGGAGCATTTGTTTTTGTTTTTCTTTTGCTTTTTTGTTTGTGGGATTTTTGTTTTGTTTTATTTTTCTTTTCTCTTTCCCTTTCATTGTTTATATATGAATGTGAAAAGGGTTCCTAACCTCTTTGTGGGTGTGGTTTTGTTCTGTTCTTTCTTTTTGTCTTTCCTATCTCTCTTTTCCTTCAGTCTTCTGCACCACTTCTCCCAAGTTGGCATGATTCCCCTTTGTCCTTCAACCTTACTTCTAATCTCTTTTTCTTTTTCCACTTCTCTATTTTCTCCCTAATCCATTTTAAATTTTAATCAAGAGTATAAAATTAGCACATTACAGGCTTATATAGTACGTATAATTATCTAGTTTGTTTTACATATTGTTATATAATCACAAATCTAGTTCACACCGTTAAAGATGTAAATTAAGGATTAGCTCAGTTTGTTGTTTTCTAGGCTGTGTTTGCTGCTATTGGTAGCACTATAGACAAAATTGACACGACTGTCCTAGACAGCTGTTGGTCCTGATACTCCATGACCGAGATTAACTAAGAGTCACAGAAAATATTGTGGCACAGTGCCAAAGAACCAAGAACTAAGCCAAACAAGCAACAACTTCTCATCTCCAACAAATTCAGGGGGTAAGATCTTCCAACAGACTCAAAACCCAAAAACCAGCTATACCTCAAAGATATCTAGGCAAAGTAATCATCATCTAAGGGTCCTAAATACTAGCAATAAAGCAAACACCATAGGCAACTTACAAGCCTCACACCAGAAATTAAACTAAAAAAGAGAGAAAATAAAATGAAGACACTTAAGCAAAATGCAACCTCAGACATCCAGTTCCCCAAAGGCAAATTCAGGGGTCAATGAGGTAGCAGTAATCCAAAAGTCCCCCACCAGGTTTCTCTGAAGTAACAACAACAAAGCAATTGAATGAGGCTCTGCAAAAAGATGAAATCAGAAATAATCTCTCAGATAACTACAGAGATTACCAAAATACACACCATGCTTAGAGATATTAGAGCAGAAATGGACAAAAAAAGAAAGATGAGTTTAAGAAAATTATGGAAGGAAAGAAATGGAATCCATAAAGCAGATTCAGGCAGATATCCAGGAGAATAAAAACTCTACTGAATATATTTGAAGCAGATTAGGACAATGTAAGGACAGGATCCCAGATATTGAAGAGAGGCTTGTAGTTATCAACCAGCAAAGAAAGATTTCTCAAAACTAGCAAAGAATCATAAGAAATCAATCCAGCAGCTGCTAGATGAGAGAAAGATTAACTTAGGATTAATTGGAGTCAATGAACAAGCAGGAGATACAACAAATGACATTAAAAAATGTTCACAGACATAATGCCAGAAAACTTTCCCAGTAAAGAAAAAAAAATTTGACATACAGATAAACGAAGCATATAGAATTCCAATTAGCAATGATTAAAAAAAAATCTATAGGCAGGCATATTATTGTCAAGATTCCAGAAATTCAACACAAGAATAGAACCCTAAAAGCTGTTAGAGAAAAGCAACAAATCATCTCTATAGGAAAGCCCATCAGAATTACAGCTGACTTCTCAGCACAAACTCACAAGTCAAGGAGAGCTTAGAGTAAAGTATTCCAAGTGCTAAAGGAAAACAACTTTCAAACCAGATTGATGGGGGATTTAGCTCAGTGGCTTAAGTGCCTGCCTGGCTAGCACAAGGTCATGATTTCAATCCCCAGTACCAAAAAAACCAAACGAAAACAAACAAACAAACAAAAAAACCAGATTGATGTATCTTGCAAAACTATCTTTAAAAATTGATGGAGAAATAAGATATTTCCATGGCAAAGAATATTTGAGGAAATTTATGACCACCAAGCCACCACTCCAAAATGTTCTGAAGGACATTCTAAAAAGAGATAATAGATACAACACCTCTATGAACCCCAACAGAAGTAATCTACCAGGCAGAGCAAACAACTAAAAGAAGAGGGGGAAAAGAGTCAATAACAAGAATATAACATGACAGTGATAAGTCAATACATTTCAGTTATAATCATCAATGTTGATGGTCTCAATCCACCAGTCAAGAGACACAGAGTGGCAGAATGCATCAGCAAGCAAGATCCCACAATGTTGCATGCAAGAAACATCATAGAATGAAAGTCAAAGAATGGACAACAATACTCCATGTGAAAGGAACCCAGATAAAAGCAGCAGTAGCTATTCTATTTGCAGACAAAGTAAATTTCATTCCAAAATGATTAAGAGAATTAAAGAAGGTCACTACATCCTCATAAAGTGAACAATCCAAGAGGAAGAGATAACAAACATAAATTTACATGCAACAAATACCAGTGTATCCAACTATATAAAACAATTACTAACAGACATGAAAAATCAAATAAGCCCTAATACACTTGTATTGGGTGATCTCAATGACACTCTGTCAAAAAAGACAGATTGCCTAGACAAAAAAATCAATAATGATATATTAGAACTAAATTAAACTTTTGAACAAACAGACTTAGTAGATGTCTATAGACATCCCACAACATCAGAATACACATTCTTCTCAGCTGTACATGGGACAATCTCCAAAACACACCATTGACTGGCTCATAGAACATGCTTAAGTAAATGCAAAGGAACTGAAATTATCCCATGCATACTATCAGACCACAGTGCAGTGAAACTGGAAATCCATGCCAAAGTAAACCACAACTTCATAAACACACAGAAATTAAATAACACCCTACTGAACAACCAATAAGTCGCAGATGAAATTAAAGAAGTTAGACAGCTTTTATGGTTGAATGATAATGACAATACAACATCCTGAAACTTGTGGGACACAATGAAAACAGTCTTATGAGGAAAATTTATAGCAGTAAATATT
The DNA here is from genome assembly GCA_004027295.1 of Dolichotis patagonum. Taxonomy (NCBI): domain Eukaryota; kingdom Metazoa; phylum Chordata; class Mammalia; order Rodentia; family Caviidae; genus Dolichotis; species Dolichotis patagonum. Next base: position 83,101 of record PVJX010002105.1, on the reverse strand, counting down.
CACATCAGGAAAACAAAGCAAGAGCCTACGAATAACTTAATGCTGAACTTCAAACTTTTAGACAAGAAAAGAGCAGGCTAAACTAATAGCTTGTCCAAAGGAGGAAATTGTAAAATCAGAGCAGAAATTAACACTCTGGAGAGTAAAAAAAAAATTGTACAAAGAATCCATGAATCAAAGAGTTGGTTCTTTGAAATATTAAGTAAAATTCACAAACCCTTAGCCAAACTTATAAAAAAAGGAAGGAAAAGACTCAAATCTATGAAATTAGGAATTAAAAGGGTGAAATCATAACACACCCTGCAGAAATACAGAAAATCATCTATATCTACTTTGAAAACTTGTATTCCAACAAGATGGCAAACAGAAGAAATGAACAGATTTCTAGATCTATATGAATTACCAAAGCTGAATCAAGAAGATACAAAAATCCTAAATAACCCAATATCAATAAGTGAAATTGAAAATGTAATCACAAACCTATCAACAAAGAAAATCCCAGGCCCTCATGGACTCACTGCTGAATTCTACAAGAAATTTAGAGAAAACCTAACACCATTACTTCTCAAACTCTTTAATGAAATGTAACAGGAAGCAATATATTCAAATTTATTTCTGGAAGTATTCCTCTGATACCAGAACAAGAGCAGAACTCAATTGAGAAAGAAAATTATAGGCCAATCTCCCTAATGAGCATTGATACAAAAATCCTCAATAAGATACTGGCAAACAGACTGCAGCAAATCAAGATGGTTGTACAACATGATCAAGTGTGATTCATCCCAGGGATGCAGGGATGGTTCAACATACATAAATCCATAAATGTAATACACCACATTAACAGAGCCAGGGACAAAAATCACATGATTGTCTCAGTAGATGCATAAAAAGGTTTTGACAAGTCCAGCACCCATTCATGACGAAAATCCTAGAGAAAATTGAAATATATGGTCTTTATCTCAGTCTGATTAAAGCCATTTGTCACAAACCAACAGCCAACATCATATTAAAGAGAAACAACTGAAAGCTGTCACTCTAAAATCAGGAACAAGACAAAGATGTCCTCTGTCTCTACTCTTATTCAACCCAGTCCTTGAAACTTTAGCCAGAGCAATTAGACAAGATAAAAGAATAGAGGGAATAAAGATAGGAAAGGAAGAAGTTAAACTGTTGTTATTTGCAGAAAATATGGTACTTGACCTCAAAAACTCCACCAAAAGAATTCTAGAATTAATAAGCAAATTCAGAAATGTATCTGGTTACAAAGTCAACAATCAAAATTCAATAGCCTTCCAATACCTGAATAACAAACTTACTGAGAGAGAAATCAGGGAAACAATACCTCATACAATAGCATCAAAAAAATTGAAATACTTAGGTATCAATCTAACAAAAGATGTAAAAGACCTTTACATTGAGTGCTATACTACTTTAAAAAGGAGACTGAAGATGATATTAGGAAATTGAGAGATACTCTGTGGTCTTAGGTAGGAAGATACCATAATGAAAGTGGCCAAAGTTGCAAAACTGTTATGCATTTTCATTGCAATCTCAATCAAAATTCCAATAGCATATTCTACAGCATTAGAAAAAATATCCTAAACTTTATCTGGGAACAGAAGAGACTTGGAATAACAAAGGAAATCCTGGGAAACAAACACAAGACAGGGGGAATCACAGTTCCTGACTTGAAATTATGTTTATAAAGCTACTGTGATAAAAATGGAGTGGTATTGACCAAAAAACAAAAAAACAAAAAAGCACCCAACTGGATGATCAACAGAAAATAGAAGATACAGAAAGAACTCCAGACACACTAAGCCACTTTATCTTTTACAAAAGTGCCAAACGTATTAACTGCATGAAAAATAGTCTCTTCAATAAATGGTTCTGGAAAAACTGGCTCTACATATGCCAAAGATTAAAACTGGATCCATGTCTTTCACCATGTATGAAGCTAAAATCAGAATGGATCAAAGATGTTAATATTAAAAAAGAAACACTAAATCTGCTGGAAGATAGAGAGGTAAAACTCTTGAAGACAATGATGAAAGCAAAGACTTTAGGAACAAAACCCTGATTGCATAGGAACTATCACAAAGAATCAACAACTGAGAACTCACTCTACTAAAAAGCTTTGGCACAGCAAGAGAAACCACCAATAGAGTGAAGAGACAACCCACAGTGTGGGAGAATATGTTTTCTAAGTCTTCCTCAGACAAACTATTACTATCGAGAATGTAGAAAGAACTCAAAAAAATCAGTCCTCCCAGATTTAAAGAACCAATTTAAAAGTGGGCATCTGAGATTAATATATACATTTCAGATGAAGAAAAAAACAGGAAATAAATATGTGAAAAAACATTCAACATTACTGGTCATTTGAGAGATGCAAATTAAAACACTGAGATTCCACCTCACACCATAAAGAATGGTTAGTATTAAGATATCAACCAATAACTAATTTTGTGGGGATAAAGGAACTCTTCTCCACTGTTGGTAGGAATGCTGACTGGTGTAGCCACTGTGGAAATCAGTTTGGAGATTCCTCAAAAAATTAGGAATAGAGGTCCCATTCAAGCCAGCTATTACCCTCTGCATATCTTCCCAAAGGAATTAAAAACATCATACCACAGCGATGTATGTGCACCCATGTTTATAGCAGCACAGTTTGTAATAGACAGATCTTGGAAACAACCTAAATGTCCATCAACAGGAATAGATAAAAAAGATGTGGTATTTTTATATAATGGAGTACTAATTAACCGTAAAGAACAATAAACTGGAGACTTTTATAATTAAATGGATGCACCTTGAGAACATACTCATTAGTGAAATAAAAAGACACACATGTGTAAACAGTGTCTTGTTTTATGTGTGAGCTGAAAGAAATAAAATGTATGTATATGTGTATGTGTATGTGCATGTAAATGTATATGAAAATAACAGTTAAGATAGTTATGTTTCTAATTTCTCTGAGTTCCTGAAGAGAAAGATTTGTGCTGGTATTGTTTGGACAACTGAGTACAGACGTCTTCTGCTCTGGGTGAATGACTTGGGGGTGACAGTGCAAAATGAATATAACATTATTACCCCCTGATTAATGTGTTTTGAAATTTTTGTAGCTATTTTTCTTTTTTATCTTTGAAATAAAATGGATTTGGAAAAAAATAGGTTACTAATTTCATGAAAGCCCTGTCTAAATCATAGTAAATTTTTTGAGGCAATTAACAGACAAATCTTAAGTTTTGAATGTAAAGTCTCTAAAATCCTATTTAAATCCTAAAGTTTTAGAAGCTATACTACAGGATCATAATATGTACACAAAAGCCACCATATTTAAGATAAAGAGATATGTGTTTACTCTGACAGATTAATGGACTGGAGGGGATCGCATACAAACTCTTATATTTTTAATTAGTTTCTGTCAAAGATGTGGAGGTAAGTTTAAAGAATGATGTTTTCAGCATGTGTTGCTGGGACAAATGGAAATTTACATGCAAAAAGAAAGACAACATACATTCCTTACCTTACACTTACAGAAATATGTAATCAAATGAGGTCATAGCTCTTAAATTAAGCAATTAAACCATAGCAGTCCCCAAAAGCAAACAAGTCAGAAAATCTTCTGACTGTGAATTAGGCAAAGACTCATGAGATATAATACCAAATGTCTAAAACATATATTTTTAAAAATAATAAATTGAATTTCTTTATTTTTTGGTTGCTTTAAAATACAAAAAAAAAAAAAAATGGGGCCAAGGATTTAGCTCAGTGGTGTAAGTGTCTGTGTGGCTGGCGTGAGTTCATCCTTGGTATAAAAAAAAAAAATTGTTCTTAAAATGTGCTTCAATTTTAACATGTCATGGATAAAAGCCATTGTAAAACAACTCAATGAATGTTTAATAAAAATAAGATATATTTATTTCAAGTCCTGAAAGAAAACAACTTTCAACCCAGACTGATGTACCCAGCAAAACTTTCTTTCAGTTTCAATAGAGAAACAAGATACTTCCATGACAGAGAACAACTAAAGAAATTCATGTCCACCAAACCAATCCTAGAAAGAGTACTGAAAGATATAGTAGATAGAGAAAAAAATTACCATGATTTCCAGAACAACAACAGAAAGAAACCACCAGAGAGGGCAAACAATTAAATAAGGGGGAAAAGCAGAAAACCAACAGCAGGAACATAATATCAGTTATATCTATCAATGTAAATGGCCTCAATTCACCTATTAAAAGAAATAGATTTACACAACGGATCAAGAAACAGGATCCCACAATACACTGTATATAACACATCAGACTCAAAAGGAAATTCATTGATTAAAAGTCAAAGGATGGAAAACAGTATTCCATGCAACAGGAACCCAGAAAAAACGCAGGAGTATCTAATCTTTGCAGACAATGTGAACTTCAAACCTAAAATGATAAAAGAGATAAAGAAGGTCACTATATGCTTGTTAGGAAATTTTAAGAGGAAGAACAGTTATAATTATATATGCATCAAACACAGGAGCACCCAACTATATAAGACAAACACTAATGAACATGAAAAACCGAATACACAAAAACAGAAATGTAAAAGGAGACCTTAATACTCCATTGTCAAAAAGAGATAGAACAAATAGACAAAAAGTTAGTAAAGAAATAACAGAACTGATCAAATCTGTGAGCAAATGAACTTAATAGATGTTTACAGAGTGTTCCACCCAACCACATCAGATTGTATATTCTTCTCAGCTGTGCATGGGACATTCTCCAAAATAGATCCTATATTAGCCCATAAAACATTCTTAAATAAATTGCAAAGGGATTGAAATTATACCATGCATATTATCTGACCATAGTGCACTGAAATTGGAAATTAATGACAAAAGAAATTGCAAAACCTGCATCAATACATGGAAATTGAATAACAGCCTTCTGAATAATCAGTTGGTTACACGTGAAATTAAAGAACAAATTAGGGAATACCTACAATTCAAGGAAAATGTGGATACAACATACTGAAACCTATGGGATGCAACAAAAGTGGTCCTAAGAGGGAAATATATAACAATAAATTGTCATATAAAGAAGATGGAACGAGCACAAATAACCTAATGCTACATCTCAAGCTTCTAGAAAAAGAAGAGCAAGTCCAACCCAAAGCCTATAGAAGGGAGGAAATTGTAAAGATCAGAGCAGAAATCAATGCAATTGAAACAAAAAAATACAAACAATTAATGAATCAAAGAACTGGTTTTTTTGAGAAAATAAACAAAACTGATAAACCTGTAGCCAACCTTATCAAGAGAAAGAAAGAAAAAACACAAATTCATGCAATAAAGACTTAAAAAAGAGAAATTACTACAGATCCCATGGAAATTCAAAAGATCATGAATACTTACTTTGAAAATCTCTACTCACATAGGGTAGAAAACACACAGCAAATGGACAGATTTCTAGAAACATATAAACTACCAAAGCTCAATCAAGAAGATGTAACAATTTTGAATAACCCAATATTAGCTATTGAAATTGCAAATGTGATTAAAAACATACCAACCAAAAAAATCCCAGGTCCTGATGGATTCATAGATGAATTCTACAAGAAATTTAGAGAAGATTTGATGCCAATACTCCTTAAACTCTTCAGTGACATTGAAAAGGAAGCAATCCTCCCTAACTCATTCCTGGAGGCAAGTTTTAGTCTCATACCTAAGCCAGAGAAAGACTCAAACAAAAAGGAGAACTAGCAGTGAAACTCACTAATCAACACTGATGCAAAGATTCTCAATAAAATACTGGCAAATAGAATGTAGCAAATCACCAAGGAAAGTATACTTAATGACCAAGTGTGATTTATCACAGGAATGCAGGGATGGTATAACAGAAATCAATAATTGTAATACACAACATCAACAGAGCCAAAAACAAAAACCACATGATAATCTCAACAGATGCACAAAAATCTTTTTATAAAGTCCAACACATGTTCATGATAAAAAAAAAAAAAAAAACCTTCAGAACTCGGAGTACATGGTGTATTTGGAGATTCGGAGATTCGGAATCTCATAAAGGCCATCTATGACAAACCAAAAGCCAACATTATACTAAATGAACAAAAACTGAAAGCTTTCACTTTAAAATCAGGAACAAGACAGAGATGTCCACTATTACCACTCCTATTCAATATAGTTCTGGAAATATTAGCCAGAGCAATCAGACAAGAGAGAGAAATAAAAAGGAATAAAAATAGGGAAAGAAGTTAAATTATCAGTATGTGCAGATGATGTGATGCTCTATATAGAAAGATTCAAAAAACTCCATTAAAAGACTACTAAAGGTAATAAACAAATTCAACAGTATAGCTGGATACAAAGTCAACATTCAAAAATCAATAGCATTCCTGTACACAAAAAGCTCCGTGAGAGAAAAATTATGGAAATATCACCTTTCACAATAGCATCTTTAAAAAAAATTAAATACTTAGGAATCAACCTAAGAATGTAAAAGAACTATATGCTGAAAATTATACAACCCTAAAAAGGATATTGAAGTGGATATTAGAAAATGGAAGGATGTTCCTTGCTCTTAGCTAGGAAGGACCAACATTGTGAAAATGGTCATACTCCCAAAAATGTTATACAGATTTAATGCAATCCCAATCAAAATACCATCAATATACCTCAGAGATCTGGAGAAACCACTCCTGAAATTCATTTGGAAACAGAAGAAAGCTAGAATAGCAAAGGTGATTCTTGGCAACAAAGGCAAGGCAGGAGGCGTTTCAATTCCTGACTTGAAACTGTACTACAAAGCCACAGTGATAAAATCAGCATGGGACTCACAAAGAAATAGACCTGAGGATCAATGGAACAGATTAGAAGATGCAAACACAACTACAAAGACACTCAGCCACCTGATATTTGGCAAAGGGGCTAAACATGTTCACTGGAAGAAGGATAGCCTCTTTAATAAATGGTGTTGGAAGAACTGGCTCTCCACATGCAGAAGGCTGAAACTAGATCCATGCTTATCACCGTGCACAAAACTAAAGTTAAAATGGATCAAAGACCTAAACATTAAAACAGAAACACCAAATCTACTGGAAGACAAGTTAGGTAGAAATCTCAGAGACATAGAGGTAGGCAGAGAATTCATGAAAAAAAACGCAAACCACACAGGAAGTATTTTGAAGAATCAACAAATGGGATCTCATATTATTAAAAAGTTTTTGCACTTCAAAAGAAATCACCAACAGAGTGAAAAGAAAACCCACAGAATGGGAAAGAATTTTAGCTGACTGTCCTTCAGACAAAGAACTTATATCCAGAATGTATAAAGAACTGAAAAACATCAAGCTCCCCAAATTCAAAGACCCTCTCCAAAAATGGGCATCTGAGATGAACACACAGTTCTCAGATGAAGATATACAAATGGCAAATAAATAATGAAGAAATGTTCACCATCACTGGTCATTCAAGAAATGCAAATTAAAACAGCATTGAGATTTCATCTCACTCCGGAAAGAATAGCTGCCATCAAGAAATCAACTGATAACAAATGCTGGAGAGGCTGTGGGGAATAAAGAACACTGCTCCACTGTTGGTGGGAGTGTAGACTGGTGCAGCCACTGTGGAAATCATTATGGTTATTCCTCAAAAACCTGAAATTGGAAGTTTCAGCTATTTCCCCTCCTGGATATTTTCCCAGAAAAATTGAACAGGTCAGTTCACAGCAATATATGTGCACCCATGTTTATAGCATGACAATTTGTAATAGCTAAATCTTGGTAACAACCAAAATGCCTATCAACTGCAGAGTGGATGAAAAAGATGTGGTATTTTATACAATGGAATATTACTCAGTTGTAAAGAATGATGATCTTTGAGGCTTTTATAGGTAAATGGAGGCAACTTGAGACTATCCTCATAAGTGAAAGAAATCAGACTCATATTTGTAGATATTGTCTTGTCTGTAGAGCAAAAACATAATAGAAACTGAAGGAGTAATAAGATCCAAAATGTGTAACATATATTGTAATAATGAAAGGAGAGGAAAGTGGTCTAAAGGATATAACTGTATGTATGTTTAAGTGTGTAAGACAGATGACCATATTACTAAGTTTTTGTTGGTTTATTGAACATAATAATGGTTTGTACTCTCATTGTTTGATTTTCTGTCCACTTTTTATGCTTTGATTTTGTAACTAGAACAACTATTTCTAAGATGACAATATGTATTTTATTGACTAGTGATTTCTTAGTGTTATTTCCTTTTTTGAATTTCTGTAATATTTCTACCCTTTTTTCTGTTTTGTCTTTTTTCTCTAAATAAAACAATAAGATATATAAAGAACTGATAAACATAGGAAAATCTGCTTACTGTCACCAGTCATCAGACTACTACGAACGGCGATTAGGTGCTCTAGTAAAGCAACAGACAATACTAATAAGTGTTGGTGAAGATGTGAAAAAATAGCAACCACTATCACTTTGACAATAATATCAGCCTTTCTTAAAATGTCACACAAGTTAGATAACAGAAGTAGGAGAGAGATTTTTCTCAGTTGAGAAGAGGATCAACAGAAGGAGGAAGGGGGAGAAAAAGGAATGAACAAAATTATGAAGATGCACTCTGCACAGGCACCAATGCTCCACACGAGGAGGGTAGCACAGTGTGCAGCAAATTTGTGCTAAAAAGAAAACCTTATGTATCGGTACACATTATAACCAGGTATTTCTCTATGAAGAATCTCACAAGCAGAATACATAGCCACACACAGACTTGTGTATAAAGATTCTCAGAAACATGACTATTACCAAAATAGAGAACCAAACAAATACTCATTAATTAGTGAGAAGAGAAAAAAAGAACATGTTTCATATTCATGCCATGGAATAACATTCAGCAATAAAAAAGAATGAAATACTGTTTCAAACTACAATATTAATAGTGCTAAGTTTTATATATATATATATATATATATATAACATATATATGTAATGTGTATATACACACACATATCTCACATATACACTAGCATATTCGAATGCACACACATATTCAACAAAAATTGCATACATATGATTCCATGTACATAAACTATTCATGTAATGGAAATGTACACTGATAGTAGCTTGGTATATATTATCCCTCACCCTCCTGGGTCCAAGCAACCGCTAATTAATTTTATGTCTCTACGGAGACAATATTTGTCTATTCCATACAATTCCTATACAGTGAGTTACACTCTGCTATCTTTTGTGACTGGTGTCTTTCACTTAGCAAATGTTTTCTGGTTCATTCTAGTTGTAACCAATGATCCTTGTGAATAGCAGCTCTTCATTATACTGATATAACACATTCTGTCTATCAAATAACAGGTAATTTCTCTCCACTCTTTTACCATTATAAATAGCGGTGCCATGAAGTCTTTCTGTGAATTGATGTTTTTGCTTTCTCTTGTCTGTATAATGACTAGGAATCAAATTTCTGGGTTATAGAATAAACTTGTTTAAATTTTGAATGAGTCATTCGGTTTCCCATTAAATTGTACTGGTTCCCTGGTTGAAAAATCAGTTGACATTAGGTACATAGGTTTGTTCCCAGGGTTGTCAATTCTATGGAACAGACTTACATATCTATTTCTAATGTATTTTAGTATTTTGAATTTCTTATACTTTTAAAAATGTTTCTGTAACATGTAGCATCTGTTCATTCTTTTATATCATTTATACTTAAACAATATGCAAACACCTGCATGCTTATGGATATATATATATATATATATATTCACAAATTAGAATGCTTGTAACCAGCACCTATATTGCTGTAGTCAGGGTTTGCAAGGGGATAGCACACATAAATTATAGGATTATCTTATAATATTCACCCAACATCTCAAATACGGAAGAGTGCAAAAGAACTTTCCATGCACTGGAGACCCAACCAATATCCTGCACAAGTCCAGCTGAAACCCTAGAGCCCAAGAGAATGGCCTTCACGAGTCCACCTGGAGGCCTAGAGCCAATGACAATGTCTCTTACAAGTATCAAGGATCTGCCCAAAGGCCAGTGGTGGAATCTAGAAAGCCCGTGTCAGTGGGCCGAAGGATCTGGGCCAGCAGGCTGAGGGGTCTTTACTGCAGCCAGGAAGTGATGCCCAAGATAAGGACCAGCGCTCTCCCTGTAAATGACCACAGCAGTCCTCAGTGACAGTGAGGACTCGACCTCCTCTGAGGAGGACAGCTCATTCATATCGGGAAAATGACAGCATGACAAGCCTCTCCAGGAGAATCAGCAGCTCATCCTCCCCTCCAGTTCTCCTTTTACACTGTCGGCAACAGTCCTCAGGTGGGCTGTCCACACCCAGCGCCGTGCTAGTACGGTTCCACAGGGGGTTCCAAGGTGACTGTTAGTTAATCCACCACACATATCAAGGAACCGGGCATCACCAACATGCTAGGCCTCCCTTGTATCAACTCCTCCTCCACAACCCCAGGTACATTAAAATCTAATTGCAGATTGGTTTTGCACTTTGCTTAAATGTGGTTGTTTAGTGTGTGCTCTCATACCTAGCTGTCCTAGATTTATTAGTACAAAGGTTGGTTAACTCATTTTCAAGTATTCATAGAGGGTCAAAAATGTTTTTGTTGTACTTGTCTCAGCCTAACTTCCCTAATGTCATTACTTTTACTTACCAGGTTTGACTGACCACTAACAGAAAACAGGGTGTAATTTACATCCTGTGTGGTATAACAAAATTCTTCAGCCTGCCTTGAATTGCTTTTGTGAAGGTCTGAACACTGTTCAGGGGAAAGTTGTGTATTTTCTTGACTTTATGACAAAAAGGTATTTATTGTGTCAGTTTTATTTGTGAAGTATACTGGTTTTTTCCCTTCTTTTAATTCAGTTTTTTTGTGGCTTCCTATCACCAAGTTGTCCAGGTGATGACAACTGACTGGGGGATACTTATGTAGTGACCAGTAGATACCAAACAGTTTATGGCCACACAATAGGTGGGGTCTCTTAATCTCTCTGTAGCAGCGGGGGGCAGGATGAGTGATCACAGAAACAAGAAGGAATATTTGGAAAACAAACTTCTAAAGACAAACCATGTGATTTTAAATTCTAATGCAAAATTTAAATTTGCATCACTTGAACCGATAAGCACTTTTGGGGTCATCGTAAAATGCACTAAAACCGAAAAATGCTCACGTGCCGGTCTTGCGAAGGAAGGTTTCTTGGAGACCACATTTATTCTCACGGCCAGTGGATGCTTCTTGTATCAGAAGAAACTGATACATAGTGTCCCGTGCTCAGTGGGTGCTAAATTCTACCAACTTTGGGCACTTTGGGTTCTTTTGGGGAAGTGAGGAGGAGATACCTTTTAATACGTTAGGGTTTTCAAGCATTGGAACCAAAGGCTGAATAGTAAGCAGTCTTTACCTTTTAAAGTAAAATTCATCATTTGCTGAGTACACTTGTCTAGCGGACTGTTAATTTACATATATTAGAGTGATTATCTCTGAGGTTTGTCTTTAAAATGGAAAATCAAGCCCGACATAGAAGTTATGGGGCACATGAAGGCTGTGGATTGGTCTTCCCTAAAAATGCACAGATATGCTCTGGATTATTTTATTTGGTTTGCACTTAGGGGGGGCATTTTAAAATCAGTCCTTAAACTAAAGAAATCATTGTGTTTTACTTGATGCAGTTGAAAGTGACTGATCCTTACCTCATGACCTTAACGATGTTTGACCACAAGCGAAAGTTCACTGTTGTCCCTAAGCCAAGTTCATTGGCGTTTTTCATTTAAAATTAGGACCGCAGATTATCCCCAATCAGCCTCAGTCCAGGCTGTGTCTCTATCCAGGTTCAGTATGCTGTCATGTGGAACCTTGCTTTCCAGCAGTGGAAAAAAAAGATGTCCCTAAATACTGTCTTCAGTAAACATGAATCCAGACTGCCCCCCCCCAAAAAAAAGCATTGAAGAGTATTTGGCTCTAACTGCCATACTCGTCGAATATAAAATTTAAATATGTTTTAAAAACAAAACTAAACATTTCATGATTTTTGCTTGGTTTCTGTTTTAACCCATGGGCTGTGGAGGATCTTGTTTCATTGTATTTACACATTATTTATTTGTTCAGTGAGTTATTTAGATTTCATTTTGTTGTTGATCATTGCTTTTATTTCATTATGGTATAAGATATATTCTGTCGAACCTATGAGAGTAGAGGTTTTCAAAATAGGTGTTGATGATCTTCTGTATTTCCACCGAGTCTGTAGTAATTTCACCTTTTTCATTCCTTATTGCATGAATTTGAGTTTTTTCTTCCCTTTTTTCATAAGGTTGGCCAGGGGCTTATCAATTTTATTTATTCTTTCAAAGAACCAACTCTTTGATTCATTGATCCTTTGTACTGTTTTCTTAGTCTCTATTGCATTAATTTCTGCTCTAATCCTTATAATTTCCTCCCTTCTTTTGGCTTTGGGCTTGGCTTGCTCTTCTTTTTCTAGATGTTTGAGTTGTAGCATCAGGTTATTTATTACCATTGTTTCCGTCATGCTGTGTCTTATTGGGATTTTAATATATGTGATAGTATAAACAGATCTTTTTATTCAAAATGAGATATTATAGTAGCCATTGATCATAGTTATCTGGTTCAGAATGCCCTGTAATTCTTTCATTCTCTTGAATGGTTTTATACTATTGTGTTACATTTGATATTATTGTATCTGAAACTATGCTCAACTATAGCAAAGAAAGAGATATTTTGACGGCTACTGTTAATGTCCAGTTGTCTTATTGTAAAGTGTTGTGTTGCTTATGTTGTTCTGTTCTGATCTGCTTTGTTCTGCCCTGTTTTGTTTTATGCTTTTTAAAATAAAAAAAAGTAATAAGAACTGTAGGAGTAATAAAACCCAAAATGCATAGTTGCTACTGTAAAAAAGAGAGCAAAAGAAAGTGCTCTAAAGGATATAACTGCATGTATGTTTAAGTGTGGAAGATAGATGACCATACTGCTGTTTTTGTTAGATTGTTGAGCAGAACTGTTAATAGTCTCACTGTTTGAATGTCTACTTTGTATGCTTTAATTTTGTAACTTGAATAACTATTTCTAAGATGACAGTATGTAACTTATCAACTAGTGATTTCTTAGTGGTTTTTTTTGTTGTTGTTGTTCTTTTCTTTTTTTCCTTTGGAATTCTGTATTGTTGCTACACTTTTTTCTGTTTTGTTTGGTTGTTTTTTTTCTTTCTAAATAAATTTTTTTAAAAAGGTATATTCTGTCTAATAATTTTAATCTGCTGAAATTTGTGGAAACACCAGTTACTTAGGAAAGAATACTCTAAGAACTGTTTGCTGACTGTTGCTGAGAGGGCTTCCCGAGGAACCATTCATTGGCAAAACTCCTGGCATCTCTCAGAAATGGTAACCTGGTGCCAGCACCCAGAAGCGGTCTCCTAGACCTGTGACCAAGGAGGCCCTGCCTTTACACCACCTCTTCTGAACAGTCGAGAAGCCATGGTGAGAGTCGCTTTATCCTGTGTGTGGGGTTGCTATGGGTGACCATTTGGCATTTGCTCTCTGGTCTCTACTGCTGGATGCAGCCTCCCTAACGCAAAGCAGGTTCATTTCTTACTCACCACCTAATGCTGTCTATTTTGCTATTTCTTTCATTCAGTGCAAATATGTATTTTCCTGTGTGTATGTTCACACATTTTAGGTGACATTATTATGCATTTAGAATAAGAAGGCAAGATTGTAGGAATGTTCAAGACATTCTTTTACAATAGAAGCCATGAGGGACTAGTTTTAAAATGCATTTTTCAGGTTGTTCTATATTTTATGACTTTTCATAAAAATGGGTCAACAATTTTGCTTTTGCCTCAGAATTTAACAAATTTCTTTTTTTATTCTTTGAAGAAAAATACAATACAAAACCTATTTTAAGGGGCCAGGGATTTAGCTCAGCGACATAAGTGGCTGCCTTGCAAGCACAAGGTCGTGAGTTCGATCCCCAGTAACACAAAACCCCCCCAAAACAACAACAACAACAACAACAACAAACCCTGTTTTATGACTCTTCGGTGTGATTGTTGAAAGTGGTGTGAACAGCTCTGTAGATGTAGCTGTACACTGAGTATGCACAGTGGGGCTGGAAGCCTTTCCCCACCCGCAAACTAGAATGCAGTCAGTCTCATTCAATGGCATGTAAACACTTATTCCTGATTTGTGATTTAAGCGTAACAATATTTCATTTATCTACCCATTACAATTGTACCTTACAATATTTACTGGGGTTACATTCCCTTTAAGTTTTAATCCCTCTGTCAGTCAAAACGAGTGGAAAAAAAAGCAACTATGTATATGTACTGAAAATAGGAATCAAAGGAGTACGTGAGCTACAGGGTTCAAATTTTGTCTTCCTCCATTCTTTGTTAGGACTATTGCTCTGTCAAACGTGAGTGCTTAATCCCTGGACTTCATAGCTGTATTGATTTTTCATTCTAACTGTGCCATCACTGAATATGGGATTTGTATATCCTGTAATTCGAAGAATATCTACAGTGACTGACTGTCAGCACTCAGTCTTTGAAGATACCATGCTTGCTATACTTGTGGCAGGGGTATTATATTATTAAACAGCAAATATTCATTTCCTTCATTTTGACTTATTTCTGTAATTGGGTGCATAGATACATGAGTGTGTCCAACATGATACTAGTGGGTATGTTATGAACAGAATTTAGATGTACTTGCTTAGATATGCTGCATTTCTTGGCCTTGTGTTATTGATAAGACACAGGCCATGGACAGAGTTCAGATGTGATAATGAATCCTGTGAGAGAAGTCTGTCTCAAAAGAACTATAACCACAACTGTCGTATATGGAATGGGCTAGAGTTGAACACAAAACATACTTAAAAACTCCTTTCAAAATCTGTGTTTGCAAATGTACTGCCAGCCTGATGTAAAGAATCTCAGACACTCAACACGCGAATGTATCAGCAGTCAAGGCAGAGGAGGCAGCCTGAGCCTTCTGGGCGAACCTCAGAGTGGGGCCTTTTGATTACCTGCTAAGCTCCACTGCCTCCGTGGAGTGACTTTGGAGGATGATGGCAAAGGAATAATGTTTGAGAAATGAATCGAAAGTGAAACGGTGAACCCTCAAAATCCCAAGAATAAAATTCATCAAAGAACTATCCCTGCCTTCAAGGTCACACGCTTGCCCTGTGAAATTTCCAAATTTCTGTGAACCTGTGTTCCCCTGTTGAATGAGGGTGTCTATTGAGGGTAAACCCATGTCGCACCATCCCTGACCCCTGCGTGCTGCCAGATCACACTTTTCTTACATTTCGTGGGTCTGTTTTTGAGGAGATAAAGAGAAGCGCGGTGCTACATTGATGAATGGATTTGCACGCTGTGGGAACAACTGGTCCTTCACATCTGTAGCAAGTTCGGTGCCTGATGAGTGTGTGCTCTTGGCTTCTCTCTGAACTACAAATTTCTCCTTGGCAAAGTACGAACACTGTCAAAGTTCTTAGTCTTGTCATGACATTCTACTTCGCTCTTCATATACCACCTTTTGGGTTACTTCTGGCCAATGTCAATAGGTAAATATTTCAGAGAAAATGTCTTCTTTGCTATTAGTTTTTACATATCTCCATGTCAAGACAACTTAAATCTTGCATAATCTCCATGCCCTTCAATGACAGGTAGGTAATTTGCCCTTGCTAGTCTCACAGGAATTGCCTTGATCTTATTAAATTTCTTTGCATCTGGTGGATAGGAATATTTATTACAAATTTTAAATATTCATTCACCATACCTCAGAATGACCATTTCATTATTTAAATTAGTTGAGATGTATGTGAGCAGAACATAAAGCAGCTGGTAAGTTAGAAACAAGTCTTTTGAGCTCCACGTACCCTCTCTATGGTGACGTGTACACTGCAGAATGGCAGGTAAGCAAAGAACTGGAGTTAGAACAGGACTCAAGCTATTAAAGTCTGTGTGTTTCAGAAACACTAGACTTGTAGCAACTGTACCACAAACAGGAGACACTGCAGAGTGAACCATAAAGCATTCTTTTGATTACCTGTTAAGCTACCAAACACTTCTGACCCATGATAGTTTGAATTTGAGTTTTCACATTACAAGAAAGTGTCCATGTGATTTTATTTGCATAAGTCCTTAACCTTTCCTCCTTATCATATTATTCAGTCAACAATAGATGATAGCAAGACACAGACAGAGGAATATAAAAATAGTGAAGTTTTCACAATTCTATTTTTTACATAATTTTAGATTTATCATATTAACAATTAAATTATAATGAAATTGTCAGTAAGCAGTATCAATTTCATGGACTTCT
This sequence comes from Dolichotis patagonum, assembly GCA_004027295.1. Classification (NCBI taxonomy): domain Eukaryota; kingdom Metazoa; phylum Chordata; class Mammalia; order Rodentia; family Caviidae; genus Dolichotis; species Dolichotis patagonum. The sequence continues at coordinate 66,722 of PVJX010002105.1, read as the reverse complement.
TTGGCAGGAAAACAACTTTTAGGTGTTAGTCACTTTTCATATTTAATCATCTCAGTACCAACCAGAGTGGAGCGGTCCTCCCAGAATTCTCCATCATTACACAGCAACAATATCTTTGGTGGGGAAGAGGACGGACCAACTTGGGTTACTTCCCTTTTAATTTGTTTTAAATAGACATATCCTGCCCTTTGGCTTTATTTGTCATGGTGACTATGAGTGTTTTGTTAATACCATCTATTATGCCAGTGATGATTATACAACAAAGAAAAAACTACTATACAGGAACTAGACAGGTAGCGAGCAGGGATATTTGATGGAGGTATCACAGACAGATTGAGAAAGATACAGGACTGTGGATATAGGTCAGAGGCATATGCACCTGACCGGCAAACACCAGGTCCTGAGTTTGATTCCCAGTACTAACAGAAAGATACGTGCTAATTTTTTTTACAAATATAGCCAAAAATAGTTTGACAAGTAATATTATGAATCATCTCTGTTGTGGTTGCATAAGAAGTTAGAAAGCAATGACTATAAAACTGCTGAAAGAAAAGCAAGATGGTTTTGAGTAGAAAATAACTTCACTCTAGATGGGCAGATGCCACATTACAAAATTACTGAAAATCACTGTAATTTTTTTTCAAAATAGAATGAATGTTATATATGGAAGAATAAATACACAGATCAACTATTGAAATATCCAAAAAGAAAAAAATAAAATGTGAGTAATTATGTTAATAGCCAATTCTCTAATTCATTACTTTTGTACGTATACAGACATAGATGGGCTTCTCAATTTTGGCATTAAAGTGTTGGATGATTGTTTTTCTTTTTTGGAAGGAGCCACCTATTCACTGCAGGATGGTGAGCTGAAGCCACCTGTACCATCCAGGCAATACTAGCACCCACTCGTTTGTTCCCAAATGGAGAGGAAGTCATTCCTGTTGAAAATTGCTGATTGAGACCATCTGCTTACCATGAAGACCGACAAAATCTCACTTTTCAATATTCATTAATAATTTCTCAGCATATCTCAAATAAAATCCACTGCATTTACCTTGCCTAATGTAACCCTGCATAAGTCATCCAACCCCAGTTACCGGCCTTAGCCTTTGATGTGCAGAGAGAGAGCTCAGCACACGCCCAGTTCAATTCCCCATATCTCGTGTTCCCTTTGTCTGCAATGATCCTTTCTAAGAAGTTCACAGGACTCCTGTATTCACTTCTGGTTTCAACTCACCCCCACGTATTGATCACCCTTCCCAACGCTGGACAAATATTCAACAGCTGCAGTTTAATGGAGGAGAAACTTACTGGCTGCAGGTGTCTGAGGGTTTAGCCCAAGGTCAGTTTGCTGCTAGACAAGACTGTCACGATGAAGTAGCGTGGAGAGCAAGGCTGCTCACTTCAAAAGTGCCAGAAAGCAGAGCAGGAACAGTGCCGGACTGAAAGGACCCGGGGACCAGACAGAGACACAGGGCCGGACCTTAGGCTGCACCTAGACACACGGAAGAGAGCTGTCATTTCTATTCCTTTGGAGGCTGTGGGTAGTGGTGGGGCTGCAGCTGAGCCTGAAGTTGGAAAACTGCTGGAGACGAGAGCAAAGCCAGTGCCAAGGACACAGAATGCCACAGGCAAACGGCAAACAACCTGACCTCGGGCTCAGCTGCGTATCAGCAGGTGTCCAGCCCTAGTTTCCTTCTTTGCTGACTATGTACAGACAACTCTGAGAATGTTTCTGCTTTTACGGTTCTCAGCAAAATACTGAGATCTTGCACCCTTGCCCCCACTGTGCACTTTTCCTGTTGTTTCCTTTGTCTACATAAAGACGCCGGGGTTGGGACACTGTCGCTGCCTCTCCATCAGAGAGCTCAGGTCCCACGCGGTCCCAGATTTCCATGTATGTGTCTTGTTCCTTCTTAATCTCCCACCCTCCACTCTCGGGACTCTACTCCCCACACAGGTCACAGAGGAGGGCTCCCAAACCAGCCAAACGACGACTCTGTTTAACTTCATGTCACTCTTGATTTGTGCCTCTCCAGGAGGATGCTAAATGTCCAAGGACAAGGACTTCATCTTATCTGCTGCTGTAACATTATTAACTAAAACAGAGATTTGTGCAGACAAGGGTTGTTCACTATGTTTCTTGAATAATTTTTTGAAATAACAAAAAATTCCTATCAATTAGAAGACACCCAAGAGAAACTACTACATAAAACAAGTACCTGGCCAGGAGTGGCAGTGTACACCTATATCCTCAGCACTTGGGAGGCTGAGGCAGGAGGATCACTGTGAATTTGAGATCAGCTGGGTCTATGTAATGAATTCAAGACCACCCTTGAATTCATTATATAGTGAAACCCTGTCTCAAAAAAGAGTATCTGTACAATAAATATAAACAGATAGTAACCTCAAAATAATTAGAGCAATAAAATTCAAAAGCAGCACTTACTGTACCAAATCTAAAAGCTTGACCCAAAATTCCAAAATATTTTTTATCAGCAAGTATGAATTTAAATAAAAGTCCCTGCACATCAGTCCCAATGGTGCTCAGTGATCAAGATGTTCAGAATGAAACATGGAAGAGTTACTTTTGAAATTATACATATTCTATTACCTACCAAGTTGACTGATATCAAACTCCTTAATGCATAGGTAACGTCTGAGTAAAACCTTGTATATTTGTACTTGGGAATGTACTTAATGAGAACCATCACAGTACAGTGACTACAGAGCAGGACAATTTCCTTCATAAAGTTAGAAAAAATGATTTTGAATTTTTCATCATAAAGAAATAAGAAATCTGAATAATATGGGAATGTATCAAAGTATTGCCATGGTAATCCATAGATATACACAATTTTAATGTTTGTATTTCAGTGAAAAATGTGCCAATTGAGTAAAAGAAACAAAATCAGAAAAAAATAAAGAGAAAATGTAATATTTTAGATGAAGAAAATATTCCAAGAAAATATTATCCAAACAACAAAAAAGCAGAGCAAAACAACAGCAATACTGTAGATTAACCAAGAAGCACATAACGTAAAGCAAGAGGATAAAAAGCACTCTGAACTAGATATTGTGGAAATAAACAATAAAGTGGTTAATTGGTTAATTAATGAGAGGTGACATTAAGGAAAAAGAAGTGAAATAACTGTGTATACTCAGAAAATGGAAAAATCTGCCTATATTAACCATAAATTACAAAGCATGAGAAAAGCCACTAATGTACATTGGGAAGTATCATTAAAATGCCAAAAACTAAAATAAAAACATAAAAGATAAAACCTAGGAAATAGAAATTGATAGACACAGATAAAGCAAAGAAAAATCACTTACATATTACTAATTTCTTTCAGAATAAAAATAGTAGGGTATATCTCAACACTTGCTGTTCTAGGAAACTGTCCACTAAAAATAAATCAGAATCTATATAGTAAATGGAACAAATACTAAAAAAAGAACAAAACCCAAAAAAAAAATCCTCAAAGTGTATCTCAGTGCAATTATTAGACTCCAAATATAAGACACTTATTTGAGTCTCCAAGCATAAATAAAAAGAGAAAGGCTCTTACAAAGAAATGACAATTAAATAAAATTTCAAAAAAGTAGATTATAAATCAAGAAGAGAGTTGAGTAAAACTATTATCAAATGCAAGCATGAAAAACTCCAATACTGATAGAGATAAGCAAGGATTTTCAAACAACTGTAACTAATGCAATATCTATTCAATAGAAATTAAAAACAAAGAGATGACTGAATTCCGCCACCCTTTTCTGAGAAACATACTGTAACATGAACTTGATGTAGCCAAAATGAGTAAGAAACAGTTGGAAAAATAATTCATGATTACAAAAATGGTATTGCAATGTAAATGTAAGATGAAGGCAAAAATTAAGACAAGAGAAGCATACAAGGAAAGGATGTTCCTGAAATTCTTATCTGTTAGAAATAAAACAGAAAGAGAAGTAAAAGGAGAAAAGGAAATAAATTTATTGATTTTGAGACAGTGTATGGGAATCAAATTATAAAAATTATGTTAGATAAGATTAATAAGAAAAATAGAATTAAAGAAAAACTAATAACCTTCTAAGCAGATTTTTAAAACTATAGGTATCTGCAAGGGCACACATGTGAACACACAGTTAGCTATCTGTAATACTGAGTTTAACATCCATGGATTCAGCCAATTACAGACCTCAATTTTTTTTAAACCCAACTCTATTTTATTGAATGCGTAAAGACATTTCTGTCATTATTCCCTTAACAGTGCAACCAGGAATACTTAACATTTACATTGTGCTGTATATTATAACTAATTCAGAGACAAAAGTTATGGGAAAATGTACACACATTGTATGCTAATACTGCACCATTTTATATGAGACATAAGCATCAGAAAATTCCCGAATATTCTGGGGCCCTGGACCCCACTCCTCATGGATACTGAGGAGCAACACATTTACACACTCATCATAATCATCATCACTATCATCCTCATCTTAAATATGAAGAAACTTTACAAAGAGAAGGAAGGAATGAAGGAAGGAAGGAAGGAAGAAGAGAAAGAAAGAAAGAAAGAAAGAAAGAAAGAAAGAAAGAAAGAAAGAAAAAGAGAAAAAAAGAAAAGAAAGAAAGACTTGGTATGTGAGGGAAAGGTGAGCGAAATTGTGCATATGAAGGAGAGAACAAGAAAGAAAGGCAAGAAATAGAGTGAAAAAGACCATACAACAGCAAATATAATACAAAGTGCATGAAGAATCAGACACAGAATATTACCAAAGGAGCATGCTTTAAAGAAATGGAGATATAAAACTCCTTCATGAAGGATTCAATTCCCTAGAATACGCTAAAGAACATCATTGCACTGTAAGGACACAGAGTTTAACAACTAAGATGAACCAGGACAATCCTGCAACAATAAAAAGAAAATAGCAACAAAGAAATAGAAATAATTTTAAAAGATCAAATTTGAGAGCTGATAAAATCAGAGACTTCCAACCAAGAACATTAACTCTGGCAAACTTGTCTTTCAAAAACCAAGATCATGTAAAACCTTCAGCAATAAACAAAAATTGAGACAATATTTCTGACCACCTCGGCTGTTAACACCAAATGCTGAGGGAAATACTGACAGTTGAACTGAGAGAAAGTTAGACAATACCATGAAACACACATAGCTGTAAAACTCACTGGTAAATATCAATTCATATGTGAATACAGAACACTCATTCTGTGGCAATGGGATACATATCATTTTAATTGTAATAAAAAAGTAAAAAATCTGAAACTATTAAAAGGAATTATAACTACCCAAATGTAATAACACCCTCATGATGTAAAACATGAAAACTGACGTCAATAGCATAAAGTAAAAATAAATTTAAAAAGTAAAAAAGAATTAAAGCAAGTAAAAAGCAAAAAGTAAAACATAAAATAAAGTACAAAATAGTGTGAAGTGAGTGTGGAAAGTAAAACAGTGCTATTCAATATGAGTGATTTTAATTTAATACTGGCTTAAAATATACTCATATTGCTAAGGTGCCTTATGTAAGCCTTGTGATAATCACAGTAACTACACGCATGAGATTCACAAAAGAAAAAGAATTGTTTTAAAAGCGATCAAGGAAATATAAAAGCTGTAAACAAGAGGAATGAAGAAAAAGGACAAAGGATGAAACAATCTACAAAGTAGTAGTAAACAATTCCCTATTAATAATCATTAATTTAAATGTGTTAATAATCTCAATGAAAAGATAGAGCCACCACCTGGATAATAAAGCATTCCCAATCAGATGCCGTCTGCAGCAGACTTACCTTATATTCAAGAACTGAACAACAGAAAAAGATACTTTATAAAAATGGTGAGCAAAAAAGCAATGCTCATATGGCTCCCTCTATAACGAAGTAGACTTTAAATCAAAAACTGTCACAAAATACAGAAAATGTTACTTGCCCTTGAAAATCAGGTAATTAGTAACAGAAAACTATTGTGCATACATACATACAACTTCAGAATATATAAATATATATATATATAACATTATATATAAAAAGTATATACTTTTTATAAAAAGAACAATAAACTATAAAAATGAACTATAAAAAGTAACCAATACCAATACAACAGTAGTAATAAACTTCAATAAGGAACCAGTAAGCTTGAATAATAACAGAGAGCCAAGTCACAAACACATCGAAACCACTCTCCCCAAAAGTAACGGAGCGCACGTCTCTCAGGAACGGGGACATGCTCCAGTATAAGCCGTGCAGTAAGCCACAGAAGAAAGATTAACGTGTCTGAAAAGATATAAATTGTACCAAATAATCTTTTCCAACCACAAAAATATAAAACTAAAAATCAGTAGAAAAAAAGTTAAATATTCACAAATACATAAATTTTAAACACACTTAACCAATGAATCGGAGAAGTCAAAAGGAAAGCATGGAAATGCTTTGATCCAAGGGATAGCTGAAGCGCAACATACCAAAACCTGGGAGGCAGCAAGGCCAACTCTAGGAAGTCTGTAGTGTTAAATGCTTACTCCAAAGCTGAAAGCGTTCGAATGAACAAATTCATGCAGCAATGAGACGATAATAAAGCTCCAAGTAAAGAGGGGAGTAGGTACAATAAATATTAAATTTGAAGTATGTGAAATAGAAACTAGAAAATAAAAAAAGTTACAGAAACCGGCGTTTGTTGTTTTCAAACTCGGAGCAGGCTACCGGGACGCGGGTTAAAGGCAGCGGCAGACACAGAGGCAACACCACGCCAGGCCTCCAGCAAGGTGCACGGGGTGGACGGGGCCAGGCGGCCCGAAACTGTCAGAAACACGAGGGAGGACACCAACCAACAGGTGGCACCAGCAACCAGCACGGAAGGACGCCGGGGCTCAGTAACAGACTGGCTGAGGAATCCAGGGACCTGACCCCTCCCACCACGCCGCGGGATCAGAAACCAGCAGGCTTTCCATCCAGTCCTGGGGTGACCTGACGGGCGCTGGGGCTGTTCACAAGATGAAGCTGTTACAGCTTGTGCTGCTGTATCACCGTGGCGCGATGTTTGCAATTTTTCTGGGGAAATGCCAGAAGTGGGATAGCTGGGTCAAATGAAATCTCGACACCAGCCTGCACTTCCACTAAGAGTGGAGAAGGGTTCTTTATCTCCCCACAGCCCCTCCAGCATTTATTATTGGCTGATTTCTTGAGCTTGGCCATTCCTTCTGGAGTGACCTGGAATCTCCGTGTTGTTTTAATTTGTACTTCTCTAATGATCAGTGATGTTGAACATTTTTCCATCTATTTATTTGCCATTTGTATTTCTTTATATGAGAGCTGTGTATTTATCTCAGATGCCCATTTTGGATTGTCTCTTTTACTTTTGGGAGCCTGATTTTTAAAAATGCTTTATATGTTGTAGAAAGCAGTCTTTCATCTGAGGAACAGGTGGCTAAAATATTTTCCTAATTCGTGGGTTTCCTTTTCACTCATTGGAGATTTCTTTTGACAATGAAATGGATAAAAAGATATGATATTTTTATAAATGTAGTACCACTCAGCTATAAAGAAAGATTGCATTGAAGCTTTTATAAATAAATGGATGTGACTTGAGACCATACTCATAAGTGAAATAAATCAAACTCACCTATGTAAATACCATATTGTCTCCCTAATGTAAGAAACTGAAAGAGCAAATATGATTTAAAAAAATCTACAATAAATATTGTTTAAGGGTAAGAAACTGCTCAAAGGGGAAAAGTAACTGTAAAGGGAGAAAGGAGGAAAGAATGAAGGGAAAAGTAAAAAGACATAAATTTGTATATACACATACACACACATAAGATAGCTAAAATGACTACATGACTAATTGTATTAGTCCTTGGAAAAAACAGTTAATACTCATATGATCAGATCAATTTTCATGTCTAATCTGGTAATCTAAGCAACCCTTTTGAAGGAAACAATATGCAATACAGCCACCATTGCTGAGTTCCTACACCTTGTTTTGAAAACCTGTACTGTTATTGTCTTGAGTTTGTTGTTGTTGTTTGCTTTTTTGTTGCTTTTGATTTTTTTATTTTCTTTCCTGTGTCTCTTTAAAGAAAAGAAAGAAATCAGCCCAGGAAGATTCTGGCATTCTATAACTGGCCTTTTTCTCTCAATTTTCTTTTTTCTTATTCCTCTGTTCTTTGTCTTTTCTTATTCTTTTTTGTTCTCCTTCCTTCTTGTTTCTTTTTTCCCTTTCTTTCTTTCTCTCAGCCATTTGCTAAATGCCTGGGGAGAACGACAGCCACAGAAAACAAATCCTAGTCCCTTTCATCCAGAGATCAAGTTCAGATCATCCCTTGAATGCCCCTTCACTCTTTCTTTTCTACCCTTTCTCTAGTTTTCCAAATCTTCCATAACAAAACCTTGTACTGCAGCCTTGCTTCTATTTCCATTCCAGTTCTCTTGGTTTTATGCACTATCCTCCCTAAGACTCCCCACCTCAGGACAAAACTGCTCTAGCAAGGAACCACATTGCATACACACTCCTACTTTGTGACTGGATCTGTCCTCTAACTATAGACATTGCTCCTATAATCTAAAGTACAAAATCAATAGTGAGCACAAATTTTCAATTCCTAAGTTGTTCTTGATGCTATCATTATTGTCACTTTCACTTCCTTAGCTAGGATGTCATGTTTGCTAAATCTCTTGTTGACCCTACTGTGACAACACAGGGACGCTCGCGGGTAACAACCTCAGCACAGCACTGCATCAAAGAGCTGGGAACTGAGACAAACAGATGCCAACTTCACACACTTAATTAGCTGGAGACCTAGGCTCTTGGAACAACACAGAAGACCAAGAACCTCCTACACACAGAAGAGATCCATGAGGAACAGGTTTCCTAGAGAGGACTTGATAGTAGTGAAATAGCTTCTCAACACAAAAACACACAACGATCACCACAGAAACAAATTTTTTTGAAATATAAAATGATGAGATGAAAAAGCAAGACAAAATCTCAAATCTCCAGGCCATGCAGAAGAATCCCAAGAAATACTGACATAGAACAATTAGAAGACACATCTAAAATTTCTGAACTGAGAATGACTGAAGTAAAGAAACAAATCCAGTGACAGTGACTCATCGTCTTAAAGTACATGGCCAGGCAACAACACAGCAATGACCCCACCCTCTCTGTATCAATTGCTGTAAGGACCAAAGTGCCCCCAAAGTGAACCACAGCCACTCTCACAAACAACGTCCCGAGCTCCTCTGATGATAATGGCCGAACTCATTGGGAAACCAGGATGAGGAACTCCTCCAGGTGAACTAACTCCAGGCTTGAAACAGCAACACTTAGGAGAACCCAAAATGCCTCACTCTTCCTCTCCACGTGGGCCATCTACACTCAGCACTATGCTGATTTAATTCAGCTGGTGTTAAGTTGACCACCAGTTTTTAATTTATAACACCAACAAAGAGAACTCCAAGTTCTGATGGAATCACAGCTGAATTCTCCAAGAAATTTACCCATGATTTGGTGCTGATAATTTTCATACTCTGCAATGAAATTGAAAGGAAAACAATTTTTCCTAACTCATTCCTGGAAGCAAGTATTAGCCTAATACCAAAACCAGAGAACAACACAACCAAGCAAGACTGCTACAGGCCAATCTCCCTAATGAATATAGATGCAAAAATCCTCAATACAATACTAGCAAACAGAATTCAGCAAATCATCAAGAAGATTATACATTATGACTTAGTGGGATTAATTCCAGGAATGCAGGAATGTTTCAACATATGTAAATCCATAAACATAATATACCATATCAACAGAGCCAAGGGCAAAATTCACATGGTCATTTCAGCAGATGCAGGAAAAGCTTTAAAGTCCAACACACATTAATGATAAAAACTGTATAGACAGTTGGAATAATTGGCCTTTGCACCAATCTGATAAACTCCTTTTATGACAAATCTACAACCAAAATCATACTAAATGGACAATAACTGAAAGATATCACTCTAAAATCACGAACAAGACAAGGCTGTCTACTGCTAACACACCTATTAATATAGTTCAGGACATTAGGCAGATCAATTAGACAAGAGAAAAGGAATAAGGATAGAAAGGAAGAAGCTAAACAGAGAAGATGTCAATAACTCCACCAAGAGACTTCTACAGTTAATAACCAAACTCAGAAGTGTAGCTGGATACAGGGTCAACACTAAAAAACCAATAGCATTCCTGTACACAAACAGCAAATCCACTGGGAAAGAAATTGGAGAAGCCACCCTCCAAGCATCCAACAGCATCCAAGAACATGAAATATATGGGAATCAATATAACAAAGTAAATAAAAAACTGTATATTCACAGCTACAGTACTCTGAAAAGGAGGATCAAAGGGGATATCAGCAAATGGAAAGATAACACTTGTTCATGGATAGGAAGACACAACATTGTGAAAAGGACCATACTCACAAAACTTTTATACAGATTGAATGCAATTCTTATCAAAATAGCATTAGCATACCTCACAGATATAGAGCAATCATTCCTAAACTTCATTTGGAAACAGAAAAGACCTGGAATAGTAAAAGCAATCCTAGGCAATAAAAGCAAGAGAAGAGGCATCACCATCCCTTACTTAAAATTATACTACAAAGCTAATGTGATAAAATCAGCATGGTACTGGCAAAAAGAGGGCAGTGCAAATCTGAGAATCAATGGAACAATTTAAAAGATGTGGACACAGCTACAAGCAAACTCAGCCACCTTATCTATGACAAAAGAGCCAATATTCACTGGAAGAAAGAGCCTTTTTTTAATTTTAAAGAGGGTAAAACAAAACAGAACAAAACAGAACAAAGCAGATCAAAACAAAACAATGTAAGTGACACAGATTTCAAAGCAAGACTACAGGAAATCAACAGTGGCTACCATATCGTCTCTTCTTTTCTTCTAAGTATCTGTCCATATCTTCACACACAATGAATTCATAAAAAAATAGTATAAAACTGATCAAAACAGAGTAATGAAGGCATTACAGGCCTTCAAAAGGAGATAACAGGGCAACCAAAAATGGTTACCATAATGTCTCTTGTTCTCTTCAGGGTAGCTGTCCATACTTTGATGTATGTTGAAATTGAATAATACAAAATAGACAAACAATTCTGAAAAAAGAATAAAAGCATTACTGGATTGCACAGCATGACGATAGGAAATCAGCAATGGATACTGTAATGTCATTATCTGCAAATGACATGACACTCTACAAAGACCTCAAAAACTCCACTGAGAGACTTTCTTCAAAGTAACTGTTCCTCATGCATAACACAATCAATTCTCATAAACTGTTTAGGAGAAGTTCTAGGCATGAACAAAGCCTCTATGTGTACACCTACCCTTTCTACATTAGAAGGAAAAACAAAACAAAACAAATTACTAGGAGAACAAACAGAAAGACAAATAAATAATAATAGCAAAGAGCCCAAAACAATATAGGCCTTCAAAACAAGGTGATAGGAACATAATTAAGGTTGTTATTTTACATAGTGATCTTCAAAAGAGTTCCTCAGATCACCAGACACAAACAAAATTGTTCTAGTCCTATGAATGTTAACTCTTTTGTTTCAAGAACTAATAAAATTTGTAGCACAATTAGCTACACTTAGCTATCCTAGGTGTATTTATACAAATTTAAATATTCTTTATTTTCCCTTTCTTTTTTTCCCTCCTTTCCCCTGAGATATTATTTTGTTTCCCCTTTGAGCAGATTCTTACCCTTTCACCATATTTATTGAGGATTTTATATCTTATGTACTCTTATCATTTCTTACACTAGAGAGACAATATGATATTTACACATGTGAGCTTGATTTAATTCACTTATGAGTATGGTCTCAAGTTGCATCCATTTGTGTATAAATATCTCAACGTGATCATTCTTTATAGCAGAGTAGTACTCCATTGTATAATAGTATCACATCTTTTTATCCATTCCTTAGCTGATAGGCATTTAGGTTGTTTCCAAAATCTGGCTATTACAAATTTTGCTGCCATAAACATAGGTGCACATATATCACTGTGGTATGATATTTTCATTTCTTCTGGGAATATGCCCAGAAGTGGAATAGCAGGGTCAAATGAGATTTCCAATCCCAGCTTTTTGAGGAACCTCCAGACTGACCGCCACAGTGGTTGCACCAGTCTACACTCCCACCAACAGTGCAGAAGAATTCCTTTTTCCCCACAGCCTCTCCAACACTTGTTGTTAGTAGTTTTCTTTATCCTGGCCATTCTTCCTAGAGTGAGATGGAATCTCAGTGTGGTTTTAATTTGCATTTTTCTAATGACCAATGATGCTGAAAAATTTTTCATGTATTTATTTGCCATTTGTATTTCTTTATCTGAGAACTGTGTATTCATCTCAGATGCCCATTTTTGGATTGTATCTTTGAATTTCAGGGATCTGACTTTTTAAAAAATCTTTATATGTTCTAGACAGAAGTCCTTTGTGTGAGGAACAGTTGACTGAGATTTTTTTCTAAATTCATGGATTTCCTTTTTACTCTGCTGGAGATTTCTTTTGATATGCAAAAACTTTTTAATAAGATGCAATCCCAGTTATTGATTCTGGGAAGTATTTCTTGTGCAGTTTGATATTTGTTCACGAATTCTCTGCCTATCCCTATGTCTTCAAGATTTCTACCTACTTTGTCTTCCAGCACAGTTAGTGTTTCTGTTTTAATATTTAGGTCTTTGATCCACTTAGACTTTAGTTTAGTACATGGTGATAGGCATGGGTATAGATTTAGTTTTTGGCATATAGAGAGACAGTTTTTTCCAGCACTACTTGTTAAAGAGACTATCTTTCTTCCAGTGAATGTGTTTGGCTCCTTTATCAAAGATAAGGTGGCTTAGTGTATTTGTAGTTGTACTTGTATCTTCTAATTTATTCTATTGATCTTCTGTTTTTATTCCAGTACCATGCTGATTTTATTACAGTAGCTTTGTAGTATAACTTCAAGTCAAGGATTGTGATGCCTCCTGCCTTGCCTTTGTTTCTCAGAACTGCCTTGGCTGTTCTAGATCTCTACTGGTTCCAGTTTAATTTTAGGAATGATTTCTCTAGATCTGTGAGGTATGCTAAGTTATTTTGATTGGAATTGCATTAAATATGTATAACAATTTTGGGAGTATGGCTATTTTCACAATATTTATTCTTCCTATCCATGAACAAGAAGTGACTTTCCATTTTCTGAGGTCCTCTTCAATTTCTTTTTTCAAGGTATTATAATTTTCCCTGAATAGATCCTTTACTTCTGTTAGATTGATTCCTAAGTACTTCATTTTTTGGATGCTATTGGGAAGGATGTGGCTTCTCTTAGTACTCTCTCAGTGAGTTCATTGTTCATGTATAGAAATGCTGTTGACTTTTGAGTGTTGACTTTGTATCCAGCTACATTGCTGAATTTATTTATTATAGCTAGGAGTCTTTCAATGGAGTTTTTGGGGGGTCTTCTATGTACAGTACCATGTCATCTGCAAATAATGATACTTTAATGATTCTTTTCCTATCTTTACTTCTTTTATTTCTTTCTCTTGTCTAATTGCTCTGGGTAGTATTTCCAGCACTATATTGAATAGGAGTGGTGAGAATGGACATCCTTGTCTTGTTCATGATTTTAGAGTAAAAAATTTCAGTTTTGGGCCATTTACTATGATGCTGGCTGTTCATTTGTCATATATGTCTTTTATCATATTGAGGTAAAGACCATCAGTTTCCATTTTCTGTATGGTTCTTATCATGAATGAGTGATGGACCTTATCAAAAACTTTTTCTGCATCTATAGAAATAATTATGTGACTCCTATTTTTGGCTCTATTGATATGGTTGATTACATTTATTGATTTGCATATGTTGAACCATCCTTGTATTCCTGGGATGAATCCCACTTGGTCATGTTGTATAATCTTATTGATGATTTGCTGCATTCTGTTTGCCAGTATTTTATTGACAATTTTTGCACTGATCTTAATAGGAAGAGTGGCACGTAGTTCTCTGTTGTGTTTAGGTCTTTCTCTGGTTTTGGTACTAGAGTAATACTTGATTCCAGGAATTAGTTAGGGAGATTTGTTTCCCTTTCAATTTCATTGAAGAGTTTGAGGAGTGTTAGCATTAAGTCTTCTTTAATTTCTTGTAGAATTCTGCAGTGAATCCAACAGGAACTGGGCTTTTCTTTGTTGGTAAGGTTTTAATTACATTTTCAATTTCATTAATTGAAATTGTGTTATTCAGCAGTTTTACATCTTTTTGATCCATCTTTGGTAATTCATATGTTTCTAGGAATCTGTCCATTTCTTCCATGTTATCAAACCTAAGAGAGGAGAGGTTTTCAAAGTAGGTGTTGATGATCTTCTGTATTTACATAGGGTCTGTACTGATTTCACCCTTTTCATTTCTTATTGCACAAATAAGAGTTTTTTCTTTCCTTTTTAAAATAAGGTTGGCTAGGGGCTTATCAATTTTATTCTTTCAAAGAACTAACTTTCATTCATTGATTCTTTGTATTCTATTTTTTAGTTTATATTGCACTGATTTCTGCCCTGATACTTATAATTTCCTCCCTTCTTTTGACTTTGGTCTGGACTTGCTCTTCTTTTTCTAGATGTTTGAGGTGTAGCATCAGGTTGTTTATTTGTGTTTGTTCTGTTTTCCTGATGTAGGAATTCACTGCAGTAAATTTTCTCTTGAGGACTGCTTTCATTGCATCCCACAGGTTCTGGTAAGTTGTATATGTATTTTCATTTGCTTGGAGGTATGGTTTGATTTCTTCTTTAATTTCCTTTGTGATCCATTGCTCAGGAGAGTAGTATTTAATTTCCATGTGTTTGTGGAGGTTTTGAAGTTTCTTTTGTCATTAATTTCTGGTTTCATGGCATTATGAACTGATAACTTGCATGAATGTTATCAAAATGTCCCATGTGCTGTGGAGAAGAATGTAAGTTTTGATGTTGTTGTGTGGAACACTCTGTACACATCCACTAAGTCCATTTATTCACAGATGTGATTCAGTTCTATTGTTTCTTTGCTGATTTTCTCTCTAGTTGATCTGTCTCTTTGTGTCAATGGGATGTTAAGGACTCCTGTTCAATTGTATTATTTCTTACTTGATTTTTCATTTCTGTTAATATTTGTTTTGTATAGCTGGGTGCTCCTGAATTTGCTACATATATAAAGATTGTTATCTCTGCCTCTTGAAGTTTTCCCTAACTAGTATGTAGTGACCTTCTTTATCTCTTTTGATCATTTTTGGTTTGAAGTTCACGTTGTCTGCAAACAGAATAGCTACCTCCAATTTTTTGGGCAGTTCCTGTTGAATGGAGTATTGTTTTCCATCCTTTGAGTTTCAGTCTATGAGTTTGGGTTAGATGAGTTTCTTGTATACAGCATATGTTGGACGTTGTTTCTTGATCCATTATGCCAGTATGTTTCTTTTAATTCATGAATTGAGGCCATTTAGATTGATGGCTATAACTGATACATATTGGTTTATTTTTGACATGTTATCTTTCTGCTTTGATTCTTTACATTTCCCCTCTGCTTAATTGTTTGCATTGCTTAGTGGTTTTTCCTATGTCTAACTAGAATGTCTTTTAGTATTCTTTGCAGTGTTGCTTTCATGGTCATGAAGTTCTTCAGCTGTTCTTTGTCATGTCTTTGTATCTTATCTCTCTATCAATTTTGAAGAATAGTTTTGCAGGGTATGTCAGTCTGGTTTGGAAGTGGTTTTCCTTTAGTATCTGAAACACTTCACTCCATTCTCTTCTTGACTTCATTGTTTGTGTTGAGAAGTCTGCTGTGATTCTGACAGGCTTTCCTTTATAGGTGATCTGTCTCTTCCCTCTAACAGCTTTTAATAATCTGTTCTTATGCTGGATTTCTGGGATGTTGATTATTATATGTATGGGTGTAGTTTTATTTTGGTTATAGCTATTTGGAGTTCTATATGCTTCACTTATCTATCTCAGTTTCCATTATCATTTTTGGGAAATTTTTAGCTATTACATCAGTAAATAGCCTCTTGATATCATTCATGTTACCATCTTCTTTTTTATTTATACCTATAAATCTTATGTTATTTTTCTTTTCATCATTTTGCATCTGTTGAATTGTTATTTCCTGATTCCTTGTTATTTTTAAAAGAGCTTTCCTTTCCTGTTCACTAGCTACAATCTTGTCTTTGAAATCTGAAAGTCTATCTTTACTTTCATGGAGGTGGCTTAGCCAAATTTTGATGGACTTTTTGATTTCATGTGTATCTCTTTGAATCTGTTTCATACATTCTGTTTGTTTCTTATATAGTTCATTCAAGGTTTCCATCCTTTTGCATTGTCCCTTTAATTTTTTAACTATGTCTTCTTTAGATGTGTTCAATATTTCTTTCATTACTTTTATCATTTCTTCTTTTACCTTGGTGATTATTTCTGATGTGAGTTCTTTTTTTTATTTAGTTGCTATCATTTCTGGTAAGTGGCTTACATTTTCTTCTGTGTCCTTGTCTCCTAGGTTTGGTTGGGATGGGCTGGAGGTTTGAGATTGCATTTTCCTATTTTGTTTTTTCATTGTCCTACATTCTCTTAGAGAAGCTGGAGTAATGTCTCAGTCATTTCTTCAGTTGAGAATATATGGATATTCTACTGCAGGGAGTTTCCACATTTGAGTGAAGATGATTAGAAAGGCCTTACTAGGTGGCTCCCAGCCACTCAGAGTCACTGGACTGAGCCCAAATAGGCCTGGAGGGACCTTCCTGTGGTGATGGGGGCTGCTGGGTGGGGCCCTACCTAAAAGACCCACATTAGTAGCATGAGAATTGATACAGCAGATATTATAACTGTGTCTACTGGTGAAAAAAGATCACAGGATAATACTTTGAATGATTATAAACCAACAAATTGAATAAATTAAGTGAAATTTTTAAAAAAATTATAAATACCTATAATGTTTACTGCATTCCTCAATACAGATTTTTGACCTGATTTCAAAAGCCACAGTATTCTTAAAAAGTATATTACTGGCATAAAAAAGGATTTGCAGACCAGTAGAACAGAATAGAGACCCAGTAAATACACATATGTAGTCACATAATCTTAAGAAGCATGGGGCTGGGGGTTTAGCTTAGTGGCTTAAGTGCCTGCCTGGCAAGCACGAGGTCATGAGTTCAAACCCCAGTACAAAAAAAAAATCTTAAGAAGCATGTCAGAAATGCAGAAATGCACAATTTTAGAAGAATAGCCTGCTCCACAAATAATGCTGAGAAAAAGACATCCAAGCAGGGGAAGCAATTTTTGAACCACTGGAAAACCTTAATTTAACATGGATTAAACACTTACAAGACTAGAAGATAAAACTCCTAGAAGAAAATATAAGATAAACCCTTCTTTTTACTCATCTTAATAATAATGTCATGGCTATGGTAGCAAAATCATAGGCTACAAAATAAAAACAGACAAAAAGGTTTATATTAAGTTAGAATTCTTTGCAGCAAAGGAAACAATAAACAGAAAGGGCCATGTTCAGAAAAGAATTAAATATTTGTAAATCCCATATGAGCTTAAATGGTTAATTTTTAAAAATGCATAACTCCCTCAACTCAAAAGCAAACAGAAATCAACAGTATTATAAAAAACAGACAAGCATACATTTCCCTAAAGCATGAATGGCTAAAATTTATTTTTAAAAATGCTCAACTTCATTAATCATCAATGAAATGCAAATCAAGATTACCATATATATATTACCTCTCACCTGTATGGTAGCTATCAAAAAATTTTTAAGAAATGTGTCACTGAGGAGATACAGAAACTGGTACTTTGGTACATTTTTGGTAAAAATATAAAATGGCACAGAAACTATGGAAAATGTTATAAAGAGTTCTCAAAATATAAATATATATCACCATATAATCTGACAAATCCACTTCTGGCTGCATAATAATTAAACCATATATAATATATATAGATATAGATATAGATATAGATGATATAGATATTATTCAGTCTTAAAAATAAAAAAATATTCAACTTTGACAACATAGATGAATGCAGAGCACATTATATTAAGTGAAATAAGCCAGCCAAATAGGACATACAGTTCATTATTTCACTTATACAAAGTACTTGTAATCATCATCTTATTAGAAACAGAAAATACAGTACTGGCTGTCAGGGATTTAGGAGTGAGGGAAACGGGAACAGTTATTCAGTAGATATAATGTTCCCATTATGTTTCATATATATATTCTGAATATGTATTTTACAGCACAGTCTCTAAATTTACAATACAGTATTGTGTACTTCAGATTTTGAAGAGGGAAAATACATTAGTATTCTTAACACACGCACAATAAAGTAAAATTTCAAATTTTAGAAAGAGACTGAAAGCAAATAGTAGGAGAAAATAAAAGTATCCATTTCATTGTGATGATATATCACAGAATTTCCAGACTCATAATATTATGCACTTTAAATAATTTTAGTATTTTTTCTTAAATATATTTCATTAAAGCTTTTAAAATGAATGACATCAATCTCCACAAAATGTATAAAGCTCATAGGAAACTAACATAGAATGTTGTAACAGAGTAAATGTAAAAGAAATATTAGCAAAGGTAAATTTGATCTACATCCCTCTTAAAACAAATAGTTTTAAGGTTATCTCATTAAAATGTCATAAACAATCTGGTTCAAAGAAACTATGAACAGGCACCGTCAAATGTTGGGCAAATATGTACAAGGAAAGAAAAGAAACTCAGCCTACCTGCATCAAATTAGACCAAAAAGAAGCACTTTGTAATGCTAAAGATCAATATTTTCAATGCAAGTCTCACTAGAGGAAATCAAATCTAGGAAATACAAACTGAAAATTTCTAAAGATACATAGAAATATAGAGGACAAACAGGAGATCCCAAGTCAACTCTACTGGACAATGAATCAACAAATAAACTAGTATTTATAAAATACAATGGTGCCATCAAGCATTAAAATTTGATAATAATACGTTGATTTTAAATAATGAAGTGAATAATTTATTATACAATACAAAAGCATCAGTAAGTTCCGTAAAGTAGAATACATCTCTGATCTGAGTGCAATAAAACTAGGCATCAGTCTGTATTATATGTTAAAAATATCATTTTAAAATATCACTGGTGAAAGTGTAAATAAAGATAATATTGCAGAAATGTTGAAAGTAATGACGCTTAAACATTACATATCTACCATTGTTCATACCTACATGTTTCCCAAAGCCTCGCGCTCTCATAGGTGGAGCTTCTGGGAAGTGAGATGCCAGAGGTGTGATGTTCATCAGCCCTTAGATGCGTTTACAGCCAAACGTGAAGTTGTGAAGTGAGGTCTGATTGGAAGAGGAGGGTGGTTAGGGACCTGGCTTGGGAGGGTTTATCTCCCTCTCTCTTCTCTACATTTCTCTCGGCCCACCAGTGCTTATCCTTGAGAAAGTGTTCTGTGCTATACCTCACTGCCATAGCATCCTGCTTTGGAGACATCTGACTGAGGACTGAAACCTCTACAAACTTTGAGCCAAAATAAACCTTTCTTCATAAGAGTTGTGGGCATCCAATATTGTGTCTCGAAAATGAAAAAGTAACCAAGACGAATTTTGATACTGATAGCTGAGCCCTTGCTGTGTTGTTACATGTGGTGCATTAGCCTTGCGAAATTGCATCTGGGAAGAATTTGAAAAGGTTTGGAGACACAGACTGGAGCACCATCCTTGAACCTTGTAAGGTGAGCTTTATGGGAGATTTCGGTCAGAACTCAGAAGACCAGACTCAGGAGGTTGAGCAAAAGGATTCCAGTGGCAATTGGACCCTTTAGCTATGTGTGATATGCTCTTGCAGAAAATTTGTATACCTTTATGCATGTCCTGAGACTTTGTGGGAGACAGCTTAGTGGTGACTAACTAAACTGGTGCAGAAAATTTCAAGACAGACTGTTACTGAGAGTGTAGCATAGGTATTGTTGGAGACTTTTAGCCAGCTCTGCATTGAGAACAAGGGCAAACAGCCCAGTTGAGTGATTTAAAAAATTTTGAGTTTGGCCAAAAAGGAAACTTCAGTAAAGTTTGGGCTTGCAGAGATGAAGCAGAGGAGAGCTTGGTTGCTAAGAGGATTATAAATAATGAAAGTTTTTTAAAAAGCTGAGTACTTTAGAAATTGACATTTAGAAAAATGGCTTGACGGAATCACAGGAACCTGAAGAACCACACACTTCAAAATTGCAAAGGCAAAATATTTTACTTTGAGAAGAGAGTTCCAGGACACCATGCTCCAAAATGAAAATTGATTTCCAAGATTCCTTTCACCTTTCTCAGCCATCCAGGCACTCAGAAATCTCTGCAATTACCAATAAGACACAAAAGAGCTCAGATGAAGCTCCAGCTGGTGCAGACCTTGGTATCATCTCCATAGTGCTGGTTTTAAGTACTTGCAAAATACAAGACTTGTGGGATCAGAAAGGCTTTCACTGGATTGCAGAAGAAAGCCCACAAAGCCAGTCAGTGTGTTGCTGAGAGGGCAGTGTTAGAAGCTATGAAGGTGAACCCAAAAGTACAGTAGAGATCCCCGGATGTTGAAAAGTCGTAATGTGGAACATCTGAGAAAAGGCACAATATATGAGCAAAGCCAGCCCAAGAGACAGGTCATGACAGCTCAGTGACCCTCAGTACAGCCAGGGTGGGGTCATTCAAATGCCATAGAGTTCACAGATTACCACAGCTTACCCCATTGCTGGACATGACACCAGGGGATTCATGTTTGCCTCACTGTATTTAGACTTTCACTTGGTTTCATTTCTTTCTATTCTCACATTTCTCACTTTTGGAATTGGGATGTTTATCCTGCATTTGTGTATATTAGAAGTGTTGAAATTTCTTTTCATTTTTACAGAATCTCACAACTATGACTGCACTCTCAGTCTCAGAGGAGACTTTGGACGTGGACTTGCTCACAATGTTGAAAGCGTTAGAAATTTGGCAACTCTTAGAGACAGACTAAATGAGTTTTGTATAAAGAGATGCTTATGAGTTTTTGGTGGGAGAATGTAATGTTTTGTATTTGGTTGTCCAGACCAGGACTCATGAACTCATAGGTCCAGCTTTGGGGACATGATTGAACAATGGAGGCATGATAGTCATCAATGGATTAGCCCACTGATGAGTCTATAGTTAAACATGATTAGGGAAGTGAAGCCTGATTGGAGGAGGTGGACCATGAGGCCTACACCTAAAAGATGTCTGTGGATCTCTTTCCCATGATCTGCCTGGGCTTCTGGCCACCATGCCATCAACAGTTTCTCCTCTGCAAAGCTCCTCTGCCATGCCTCACTGACTTGGAGCCGGCCAATGAGGGGCTGAAATGTGTACAAACTGTGACTCCAAATGAACCTTTGCTTCTTAGAGTGGGGTTTGTTGGACACAGGGTCATGGCAATGAAGTAATAGCTAAGACAGTATCATAATAACAGTGGGCACAGAAAAGAATAATTTATAACACTATATAAAAGAAAAAATTAAAATTTCAAAACAAAATTATATAAAATGGCAACATCAAACAATGATCAAGACAAAAGAAATAGACAAAATGAAGACACGAATGAATAGAAAAGTAAACAGAAATACTAAGATTAATGCATCAAGACACTTTTACAAAAAAAATAAAATATTCATTTAGTGTAGTATGAAGTAGGTTGTGTCAGGCTTTTGACCACCCTGCAACAAATAGGCTGAGGTACTCTTCTTAAAAATAATATATTTCCAATTTTGCAAGTGTTAGAACAGTAGACAATTGATAAACTAAGTTTAGAGAGGAAGAAAGTTTCCAGTTTAAGCTGATAACCACAAGGTATCTCCCCATCACTCATTCCCTCAGGAATTTGCAGAAACAAACTAGAGCGAGTACAAAAACATGTATTATTTAGATACAAAAAGCATTTGACAAAAATATTCATTTACTTTTAAAATACAAGAAGAAATGCTTATAAAATTGAGAATAGAAGACATATTTTTGGTTTGTTAAAAACATCTACAATTCTAAGGCAGACAAAGCATGCAAAATTGAAATATTGAAAATTTTCTTCCTGGGACTAAAAATAATGCAAACAATACTGCTATCACTAATATTCATCACTGAAATGAATATACTAGCTGGTGGAATAAGGAAAAAACTACGAATAGTAAGGATTAAAGAAATAGCATTGTAATTATTCCAAATACCAAAAATATATTTCTGAAAATGCAAAGGCATCTATATAAAATTGAAATTTGCAAGTAGTATTTCAAAGATCAATGTACCAAAGATCAATATAAAAATCAATTATATTTCTACATTCTAAGATTGTAATCATCAAAATCAAACACAAGAATACTTGTTATCATCACTTTTATTCATAATAATATCAAGCCAAGAATCCAAATATTCGCAAATTGATTTTAGACAAGTAAATTGTTGTATAACTGTGGATTAGAATACTGTACTTAATTTCAAAAGGTAATAAAGACAAACCAAAGATATGCAAAAACTTCTACATTTCTTTATAATGAGGTAACACAGACTTGACTTATTGTCTGCAGTTAATCATCCAGACAAGTAGAAAAAATTATATATGAATTTACACACACACACACACACACACACACACACGGCTTTTAGATCCTGGGCAACAAGCAATGGAATTCTGATTCTGAGGAGATGGAAAAAATAATGAACGTGGCCCTAGATACCTACCTGACAAAGGCTGTCATGGCATAATGTTCTTAGGAAAATGCAAAGGAATCTATAAGTCGAGTAAGTGCTAGCAGAGATTGATAGTTTCTGGAAAATATTGCAGGACAATATCCTGGAGAGAAGGAATTGAAATGCAGTGGCAGTTGGGCAGGCAGCAGACGGCTTCTGTTGGGTTTTTGGGTGAGTACCGATCTGTAGATTATTAAAGGAAAGAACTATTAGAAACCTCTGAGTTGAATAATTTCTACAGGTCACAGAGGAAATGGGAATTATTTTCAAACGAGGTAAATTGGAAATAACTATAATACAGATGACATTGTTTAGAGTTACTAAAAGAATACTGCATTATTAGTGGGAATAAATTAGCCACAGACTAAAGGTGTCTCTGGACGTGTCCTAATGAATTGTACAGGGAAGCCGCAAATAAATTAATATTATTCCAAGTATTATAATTGCATGTCAGAGTGAAATCTAACACTAATTAATGAAATACTTTAAAAGGCTTCTGCAAAATTGTAAATTGACAGTGACTAGCATCTATTGGAAAATTAGGATGCATGAAAAGCAGGAAAATATGGTATGTAAACAAATAGAAAAATCATTTAAAAATGAGAGATATATAAACTGGAATTAGTATACAAAACTAAAAAAGCTGTTATGAAATCCTTTACATATTCACAAACTTGAAGGAAATCATGACCATGGTAAGGAAGAAAAGGAATATTAATGAAGAAGGAACAATAGAATTTTTAAAAAATCAATTATGTAATATGTTAAATGACAAATATCAAATTGATATGGGTTATGGCACAGCAGAAGTTGGTAAGTATATTGAAAATATATAAATAAATGATGTAAAATAAACTACAGAGAGAAATGAACTAAAACATAAATACATCAATGGAATATTGCCCTATTAAATACTATCAAATACATATAATTAAATACTATTACATACATATAATCTGAATTTCAGTAAAAGGGAAACAAATTGGGAGGATTGAAAAATATCCGAAGAGATAGTGGCCAAAAATTTTCAATAATTTTGGAAACTAAATCAATATGATCTAGAAATCTCAATAAATTTCAAGCTAAATAATGTTTAACTATGTGAAGGCATATTGTATAAAATATGTGAAGATCAATGATAAAGAGAAAACCTACAGACAGTCAGAGATAAGAAATACATTGCTTACAAAAGAAAACAGAAATGACACCCAGTATCTTGTTAAAAACTAGGCAAACTGTGAGGCAACAGGTAGGTATACCTTTAAAGAAGTAGGCACCAAAAAGAAAAGAAATTAAAATTAAACATTTTTATAAAGATTAGTTTCTAGAATATACAAGTAAATCTAACCCTCACAAATAAAAACACAAAAAACGTCATTTTAAGTGCATAAATTATTTCCGTAGGTATTTCTCCAAGGAAAATGTGAAAGTGGCCCACAAGAATGTGACAAGACTTTCAACATCATTAGTATTAGAGGAATGTAAGTAAAATTTTTAATAAGCTACCAATCTGCACCTGTCAGGATGATTTAAATTAACCCCTAATAAAAGAAAAACAAAAGTGTTGATGAAGATGTGGAGACTATAGAATTCTCCTATGTTTTAGCAGGAATGCAAATGTTTTAACCCTGTAAACTCCAGTGTTGCAGCTCTTCAGTGATCTAATCAGAATTAGATGTGACCCTACAGCTCTAAGCAATTCTGTGTGTTCACGTGATTTCCTGTTAGTAAGTAAAATCCACCTGAAATGTTACAGGAATCTCTTTAGCCAAAGGCAGGTGAAGATGCATAGTAATTTGAATCTCCACCAAAAAAATGAGCAACAAAATAAACAAAAAGTAAATCTGTTAGTATAGTATTCAAATTTAAACTCATTGACTTCTTACTGCACGTTAAGCTATGTAAAGCAAAAATAATATGCTATAATATTTTGAAACACATGTAAAAGCAAAGTAGATGGAAATTATACCAAAATGTTGAGAAACAGGAATGGAAACATATTCTTAGAGATCTTACTCTAAGTATTATGGAGGAATATATTATTATTTTAAATTATAATGCAACAAATAAAGTATGCATATTGTAAATCTTAGAAAACATAGTAAGATAAAGAGGTGTAATTAATAATCTAACACTGTGGCAGAAATTTGGACATTTTAAAACTGCCTGGAAGCGCGATACCGCATTGGAACAAGGTATGCTCATCCTGCCGGCCACGTGGCTGGACCGACAAACCCAGTCAGCCTTGACTCACTGTGTCCAGCTGCTCTTCACACATACCCTGACCCAAGTCCACCTGACCATGCTCAGCTGATCTGTGTTTTCCCACCTAAAACTGTATCCTGTAGGGAGCAAACAAGCCCAGTCTGGGAACCAGCGCCATGCGTGGGCCACTACAGGACTGGGAAAAGCCAGACCCCAGACCCTCTGGCAGGCAGGCCGGCAAACAAGAAGTACCACCACCGCATCCCACCCCACCCCCCGTAAGCGACCAGCTTATCCAGAGAAACACAGGCTGTGACGGTAGCTATGGAGGTGAAACGCAATTGGGTGCCTGTGATGCTTTGGTGTTTCACTAGCATTGCAGGGCTAGGGCCAGTGTCTATGTCCGAAGTAATCTGTAGCTATTTTGAAGACATTAAAAGGCATCATCCTCATAGTAACTATTGTTGATTTAATGTTTTCATAACATATCTCTTACATTAGTTAGTTTTGATTGGCTTTCTTCTGTTTTATCATCTTTACAATAAAAAAATTTTTCAAATATGCATCCCCTGTATTTCTGTATATTTCAATGACTTTTACCCAGAAACCCATGATGACGTACCCAAGCAAATGAAAACCCACTGTGCTTTCCAGCTCCTGCACTTCCACAGTGCAAGTATACATACACCAAACCTGAAACTGTCTCAGAATGATAACTTGGAACTGATTCCCACCAGCCTGCTGGTGTCATAGTCAGTTGCTGTCTAACTCCTTCGTCTTCTCTTTAGTTCAGTAATGGTTCTGTAACAACAGTAGAAGAAAAGTAGAATCAAAGTCGCTTTAATAGTAAACCATTTAAAACGTATATGATCGTGGTTTCTAGCATTATTATTCTACTTAAAAAACTTGGATTCTTAAGAGAAATGTGTGACTCTAGGCTGGGGCAGAGAATATACAAGATGAGAATGCAGCACCCAGCAAACAAGGAAGGGCTATAAAGCCACGGTGACACAGGCATGTGACAAGGACGAATGAAGAAGTGGATGACCTCTGAGCAGCAGAACCTGGAAGTGTCAGAGCAATGAGGCCAGCAGGTTGTGTGGAATTATACTACGAAGTACAAAAGAAGCACGTGTGTGTCCACACTGTCAGATCAACACGTGAGGGAAAGAGAAAAACAAACGCTGAGAAAAAGACTTCAGATCTCTAAAAATTCACTTACAGAGAGCTGGAGCCATAGCTCCTCTTTGTAAAATTCTTAGGCTCCTCTTAGGGATGTGTTTATCCAGAATGGCAGGGAGAATAGAATTGATTCTACTGAGAATAAGCGAGAAACTTGGGCGAACACTGCCTTCCCAGCTGGAATGAGGGTAACATTATCAGCAACAAATCATTTCTTTATCACTCACTATGACATAAGGTGAAAATTGCAAATTATATCTGCCAGATGTTTATAACCACAAGAGCATCAGCAAAACATGGCAAACACAAAGTATGGGATATTCTAAAAAAAAACAACTGACTCATACCCCTCAAAACTGTCAAGTGTATCAAACACAAAATTTGAAAAATTATCATGGCATAGAGCCTGAAATTACAAAGTACCTAAATGCAGTATTGTATCTTACATGGCTTCCTAGGATAGGAAATAAAATAAATATAGTAAAACCTGAATAACATTGGTTTAGATAAAAATAATTTGTAAAAGTTATTAGTTTTGACAAATTCACAATACTAGTTTCAAACGTTTGTAACATAAAAATAGTATATGGCATACAGAAGCAACTTGTCTGTGAATATGAAACTATGAAAAGTTTATCTAAATTTTAAAACCTTAATAGAGATTATTGGAAACAATTTGTCAATAAATGTTTAAACAATTGAAATTGGTATTTCCTTGAGTGATACAAACTGTTAAAAATTATACAAGAAGAAATAAAGAGAAATGTATCTGTAAATAACTTAAATTCACCATTATTACCTTCCTAGAAAGTGAATTTCAAGTTGATGTTGACTGACTTAATGAATCTGCTGAACTTTTAAGGGAAAATATATTTTATTATACAAAAATCTTCCTTAGATCACAAAAGGAGAAAACACATAAGTGATTTTAGGAAGCCATTATTACTGTAATATTAAAAGTAAAAAAGGAAGTTAAAGAATGAACAGAGTTACAGGTGAACACTTGTCATGAAAATGAATGCAGAACTTCTTTTATAAATTTTGG
The DNA here is from genome assembly GCA_004027295.1 of Dolichotis patagonum. Taxonomy (NCBI): domain Eukaryota; kingdom Metazoa; phylum Chordata; class Mammalia; order Rodentia; family Caviidae; genus Dolichotis; species Dolichotis patagonum. Next base: position 39,475 of record PVJX010002105.1, on the reverse strand, counting down.
CAAATAAAACAGAAAAATGTATCAAGAAGAGTAATGCATCAGGATTGATACAGAGTCATGTGATGAATAAAAAGTTCTGACATTCAAAAAAGAGCAACAGAATTTTTAAGAATCTAATGATGTTATGTAGAGAAAAAGCATTTGATCATCTCAACACTCACTCTTAAGAAAGCCATCAAACTTAAGGGTAAGAAGGAACTTCCTCAGTATGATAAAGGACCTATTTACAGACACTTACAAATGAAAGTTTGTATTTTTTCTTTTAAGATTATTAAGATTGAATTTTATAAGAAAATGGATGTAGATTGAGACCATGTTAAGTGAAATAAATCAAATACATGAATTTAAATACTTCATGGATTCTTTTCTATTAGAAAGCCAAACTATAAATAAAAGACAGATAGTAGGAAATACAGAGACCTTTCTGAAATAGAAAGGGAATAAAGAGGTGGAAGGAAAAGGAGGCAAGGGGAGAACAAAGAGATAAAAACAGGAAGTAAGGCATGTTATGCACATGTACCGACTCCCCACAAGGAAAGCAAACATGTACTGCAAACATGTGCTAATAAAACCATTGTTTAAAAAGTTGAAAAGGGGACAAAGATGTCCTTGTCCACCAATTTCTCTTCAAAACTGCCTTTAGGTCCTAGACACTGCAGTTAGGGTGGAAAAAATGGCTCTAATATTTTAACTCCTCTGTCATGCTCTCATTTCTTTGTCTCAAAGGAATTCAGGAAAGATGGAAATACTGAGACACAGAAAAACAGATAATGATGAGAGGGAAAGAAGGAAAGAGAGAAGGAGGAAGCAAAGGAAGGATAGAAGAAAGGAAGGAAGGAAAGGAGAAGAGAGGGAGGGGGAAATAAGAGACAAAGGAGGAAAGCAGAACAAAATAAGGAAAATCATACTGTCTCAGGAAGCACTGTTTTATTCTCCGCTGAATCCTCAGTACCAGAAAACACCTTGCAGGTCCTTTGCGAAAGCCTTATTTTTCTAGTCATACTCCCTGTGTTTAAAGAATCTGAGTGCTATTTAGAACAATACTTCTGTTTTTCACAGATAATGGACATTTAGAAGATAGGTTCATCTCCCCTTTTCACGAAACTGTGTGTAGATACAAGGGTGGCTCAGTTGATTGTCAGAAAGTTTGGGTTAGCTATCATTCAGCGTCATGAAAAAATACACAGCCACTTCTCAAATCCACACCGGTTCACTTTCGGTGTCAGTAATCCTTACAGAAATTTAACTGTTCAGTGTTTTCCAGTCGCTGCCCATGACCCATGAGTGGATTGTGGCTGTGCCATCGTTTTTAAAGCTGGAGAACAGAGGAATATATTAGAAACAGCAGTATCAGTGTGAGAACAAGTGCCCCTCCTAGGAGTAGTAACAGCTGTTCCCTGAAAGCTTTGACTTGGAGGTGTCTGTGTATGTGTATGTATTTACATACGGAAGTTTTAGATTAAAATCTATTCAAATTAAAAACATTCAAAATAAACTACAAGGGACTTGGTAATTATTAATTTGAAAAAATTGTAGAGTTTTTCCTCTATATACCCAAAATACATTCTTTGGTGGTCCAATCAAGAATATGTATAAGTGCCTAAAATCCCAACCTATGGTATAAAAGTGACTTTGGATAGTAGATTTTAAAGAAAAAAAGAAAATTAGAAACAAAAGGACAACCACTGCAGTAATAGCATCTGCATTAACAGAGAAAGTTAGTTTTATTTCCACATCTGCATAGAATTTCCTTCAAGAAAATATAGAAGAGTATCATTGCATAAAATACTGCTTTGACAAAAAAATGGAATATGAGTTAGGCTGATAAGCTGATAAATTATACTGGGAACGGTATAACTGAAAAATATTATATGTCATATAGCTACATCAAATGACTATTTGTGGAAAATTATTCCCCATCTGGCTAAAAATGAGTTCCCTTTTTTTCTGACTTTATTTAATAGATTTACCATTGAAGTGGACACTGAGAGACCTTGATATTTTTTTCATATCCTGCCACAATTTTCCTTGACACCTTGGAAAGTAATTTAAACTCAATAAAATAAAGATAATTGCACTTACCTCACAGAGATATAGAGAGCATTCATGAGATCATGTCTACAAAGTGATTCAAAGTCTTTAGTTTGTAATATAAATAGCAAGTATAACTATATTTTTCCAGATGTCTAATAATGATAACCATAAATATGATGAACTGAAATCTTAAAAGGCTGCCAGTGAAAGCAAAATGTTTTCATTTTAATTGCTAGGCATTTAAATGTTCCCTATCGCATGTTTGGATTTTAGAAATGCACAGAAATGTTAATTATGAGCTCTATTTTAATAAGGACATGTCCCCCAAGTTCTGACTCAAGTGTATTTAACTTCTAGCCAAATAGGGAAAAACTGAACTACCTCTTCTTTGCAATTATATCTAATAAATCACTGTAGACATTTAATAAAATAAATCATGGTATAAATTTTAATGAAGGCTGTATATTATTTCTTCAAAATGTTTCTTAATATGAAATAGATCATGACTTCAGTTCCAGGTCCATTACTCAATTGTCATACCATCAGAGTATCTTTAACTCTGAGTTGATAAAGCCAAATAGTAATATCCTCTATTCAGTTCCTCCCCTGTTAAATATTTCTCAGTGCAAAAATACTTGTAATAGATTCAATCTATTTTTAAGTTCACAGCCTACACTAAAATCTTACTGCTGTCTACCATTTGTGAATAAAAGTAGTTAGCTTTGAAAGTGAATTGCACTTTATGTAAAATAAGCCCAAAAAAGCAATGTTGATTCTAATGGGAGCAGTCACGATAATCTCCTGGCAGAGATGTTCTTTGGAGTTCTGCGTTTTGGCAGCTATGGTGGCTCACTGCCTACTGTACTTGGCCTCGGGATAGGCACTACAAGCAGAGATTTGTAAATGAGACCAGACATTAAGTCCGGATTCAGTAATTACCAGAGTAAAGGAGGTCACTCTCCACAGCAACCGGCAGGGTAATTGCATCCTAAAGGACAGAAGAATTTCTTGCCATGTCCCACTAGGGCTATCTGAGCCACACTGATTTGACTGGTGATTGCTGGACTACATCCAATGTGGTCTCAGGGTTCAGTCCATCATAACTGCTTACGCGTGCGCACACACACACACACACACACACACAGAGAAGCCCGAGAAAGAAAAAATATGGGTAGCATGTTAGAATTAAAGAAGCAAGTATTTTTTTCAATCTCTTTCTGTAGCCAATCAAACTTAGCCCATTGTTGTGTTTTGTAATTACAAAAAATGCATTTTTCTTTTATCCACCTAGGTACTACTGGAGGAACATTTATTTGACAACAAAATCAACTCAGGAAATACCTTTCTCAGTGTCATCCATGTTACTGCTATCTACTGTAAAAAATATTTTGGATTTCAAATTTTTGGTTCATTTGAAAGTCATCAGCAATCATCTACACCAGCACACACACACACACACACACACACACACACACACACACACACATACACATGATCCACTTCAGACCCCCACAGCCCTGGATTTCAGTGTCCTTCAGTATCAGCACCAAGGGCAAAAATGAGAATTAAGGTCTGCATCAGATGGCAGAGAAGCAGCAGGAAAAGATAGAAACTCCCTAGTAGAAATGGAAAGTCTGTTTCGTAACAGAGCATGAATATTTTTGATAGGACTCAGGAAGCAATGATAAAAAGCATCTAGTAAAGAAATAAGGAAGGCATCATTATATATCAGGTAAGCATATATCCCTAATAATAGAAGAAAACGAGACAAAGAAATGCATGTATAATAAAATATGCATTATCAGTCTGTATATACGCATACATTTTGAATAAGGACAGAACAGTAATACTTTGGTTCATGAAGGCTTCTGTTTGCAAACAGTGTGGTTCATGAGCAGAAGCATTCAGCAAACTTTGGCTTCCTTTGTGAATTTCACAGCAGTAATGAACACAACCATGACCATCCTCCAAATTAAGTTTATGAACCAGGATAGCATTGCACATATATATTTTTAATGCGAACTTCAAAATTGAAACTATTCAAAAATTAATCCAGTTAAATAGTCATAGGTGATAAAACCTCTAAGAGTGAACTGTATTTCTATACAATATCTATGAATGATTCAAAATCAAATCAAATAAACCAACCAATTTATGCTAATAAAAAGCACAGCCTGAAATTAATTTAACAGATGTATAACTGATACCTTAATAACTACAAAACATGTTGAAAGAAATGAAAGATGTAAATAAATTGAGACACGTCTTATTATCATGGATTGGAGATAATATTGTTATAATGACAATTTTAATGTTGGCATTTCATTTTCTTACTGGCCATTTCTTCTTGTTACCCTATGTTGGTTCCTTCCTTCTCTGTGAGATCCTTACCTCTTGGTTTGCTCAGAGTTTAGGATTTGAACCTTACCAGATCTATATTCAGTATATCATATCACATCTTTTATGCTTTTAATATCATTTATTTACCAGTCACCTGCTAATTTATACTCCAGCCTAGATCTCACTTCAAATTTCAAGTCCATACATACATGCAGCTACATTCTTATCAGTTTATCAGAAAATTTAAAGGACATCTTGGGCTTAATATGCTCAAAATTGAACTATTCCTTTTCTTCCTCCTAAATAAACACAGAAATAAGCCAGTCATATTTGGTTTCATGTCTATCGTATCCCCCTTGTTAGGCATAATTAAAGATTTAGTTACGTTGGATCTTTTACTTATTCTCAGCCGCTATCTAATGTGTAAGGAAATGGTGTTGATTCTACCTTCAAAACACATCCAAATTTTGACCACTTTTGGTGTATTGATTTGTTTGTCTCTGATCTGTCTCCATCAATTTTTAACTTGATTCATTGAAATAAATTCCTTCATATGTCTCCATTTCCACTCATCACCTGTCCCATAAATATACCTACATAGAGGCCAAGGTAAATTTTTAGAATCTAAATTAGTTTATATTTCTTCTCTGCACTAATTCTCTAATGTTTTATCCCAACCCTAACTTAGTACAAAGTCTATGAGATTCTACATAACATTTGCTTTGTTTTCTCTCTAACTTACAATTCTACTGTTTTTCCTTTAGCTCATTCTGCTTTAATGTCTTATTAACTATTTTATCTGAAAAAGCTAAACTATTGCCTATCACATTATAATTCCCCCAAATAATGTTTTGAACTAATTACAGTAATTACACCAAAGATAGTAAGACTGAAAGGCTTAGTTGATAATAATTTATACAACAATAGAAACATTTTTTTTTACCCTGGAACCAAATTTTTCAAATGTAAACACAAAAGGACGGCTAAAAATAAATAAAAAATTCCTTTCAGTTGTTTTCACACTCTAACCAAAGCAAATTGATAAAACAAACAAAACACATCAAATCAGAACAGAAGTAAAATGTCCCTGTTTGTAACTGATATGGCCTTATATTTAGAAAACTTCAAAAATTTCATGACCAAACCTTTAGAACTATTGAATAAATTCAGTAGAATTGCATTACACAACACTACTATATTAAAATCAGTAGTATTTCTATATGATAAAATTGAACTAAACAAAAGTGAAATCAAATAAATAATTTTATTCACAATAAATACCAAAAATTCATATATTTAGGAAAAAACTGAATCAGTGAGATGAAATAACTATACATGGAAAACCACAAAAAATGTATCAAAGAAATGGAGAAGACACAAATACATAGAAAGGCATCACATTTGATTGAATTGCAAGAATTACTTCTATTAAAATTATTATGCAATCTGCAATGAACTGTGTGTTCAGTGTACTCTCTATCAAATACCAATAACATTTTTATAGATATAGGAAAATAAATACTGACTTATGCTTGGGACCACAAATACCTTGATTAGCCAAAGAGATCTTCAACAAAAAGAACAGAAAGAAGGCATTGCCTGATCTTACTTCCAAATATTCTACAAAGCTACATTAATCAAATAAGCATGGTATGGCCCCCAAAATGCACAAACAAACAAAAGGAACATACCAGGGAGTCAAGTAATAAACCTACTAATTCACAGTCAATTGATTTTTGAGAAAGGTATCAAAATCATACTATGAGGAAAACAGTTTCATAAATAAATAGCAGAATGTCTACATGCAGAAAAAGGAAATCAAATTGTTATATAATGACATAAATTGATCCAAGGTGAACTAGAAATGAGTTATAAGAACTGGAAACACAAATTTAGTGAAAAGGAAATGGAACATTAGTGTGGGCAAGGATTTTTCTTGAAGCAACCTCTGAAACACAGGTAACCAAAGTACAAATAAGCAAACGGGATTGTATCAAAGTAAAACCTGCCTGAATTGTACAACAAAGTAAAGATACAACCTATGAACCGGAGAAAATATTTGCAAACTATTCACGCAATCAGAGGTTAATATTTAGCATATAATTCAGATGTAACTCAATTCAGTGAGCAAAAGCAAACAACACTGAAACTGATCAAAAATTGCACAAAGATCTGAATAGATCTTTCTTCAAAGAAGGCATAAGATTGACAAACTCCCTACATCGCTGAGGTGAATCCTAGTAGGTCATGGTTCATAATCTTCTCTATAATTTAATGCATTCTGTTTGCCAGTATCTTGTTGGGAAATTTTGCATGTATATTTACTAGAGAGATTGGCCTGTACTTCTTTTTTGGGCGGATCCTTTTCTGGTTTTGGTATCAGGTAATATTTGCTTCCAGTAATGACTTCAGGAGTATTGCTTCCTTCCAATATCATTAAAGAGTTTCTTAAGTAGTCACATAAGATGTTCTCTAAAGTTCTTATAGAATTATCAGTGAATGCATCAGGAACTGGGCTTGTCTTTGTTGGTAATTTTTTAATTACAGTTTCAATTTCATTGACAGATGTTGGGTTATTTAGAATTGTTTTATCTTCTTGATTCAGTGTTGTCAGTTTATATGTATTGAGACCTCTGTCCAGTCCATTTCTTCTGTGTTTTCCATTCTATTAGAGAACAAATTCTCAAATACATACTGATGATCTTCTGGATTCCTGCAGGCTCCATTGTGATTTCACCCTTTTCATTCATAATGGCATGAATTTGAGTCTTTTCTTCCTCTTTTGATAATGTTGACTAAGGACTTATGAATTGTATTTTATCTTTCAAAGAACCAATTCTTCAAGTCATTGATTTTTGCATTGCTTTCTCTGCCTTGATTGCATTAATTTCTGCCCCAGGGATACAGGGATAGTTCAACACATGCAAATAAATAAACATCCCCTGTAAACATCACCTGAAGGCTTGCAGACTTCATAACTGAATTCAGTAGCATAGCTGGATATGAAGTCAATGCTCAGAAATCAGTAGCCTTCCTTTATACAAACAACACATGCACTGTGAGAGAAATTAGGGAAACAACGCCTTTCACAGTATCCCTAAAACACACCACATCAGCAGAACCAAAGACAAAACTTACATGTTTATCTCAATAGATGCAGAAAAAGCATTTAACAAAGTTCAACACCCATTCATAATAAAAGTTCTACAGAAAATTGGAATAGATGGTCTGTATTTCAATCTGATAAAAGTCATCTACGGAAACATTATACTATGGAAACAGTCAACATTATATTAAAAGGTAAAAAAAACCTGAAAACTTATACTAAATGTTCAAAAAAACTGAAAACTAAAAACAAAACTGAACACTTTCACTGTAAAATCAGGAACAACACAAGGATGTCTACTATCACCACTGCGGTTCAATACAGTTCTGGAAACATTAGAGCAATTAAACAAGAAAAAGAAATAAAAGGAATAAGGAGAGGAAAAGAAGAAGTTAAATTATTATTTACAGATGACATGATACTCTACATCAAGACCTTGTATACATCACCTGAAGACTTGCAGACTTTATAACTGAATTCAGTAGCATACCTGGAAACGAAGTCAATGCTCAGAAATCAGTAGCCTTCCTTTATACAAACAACACATGCACTGTGAGAGAAATTAGGGAAACAACACCTTTCACAATACCCCTGAAAAAAGATGAAATACTTAGGAATTAATCTAACAAAGGAAACAAAAGACCTAATTGACAACTGCAGCCCTCTGAAAAAAGGAAATGAAAGAGGACATCAGAAAATGGAAATATAGCCCTTGCTCATGGATGGGGAGAACCAGTATTGCAAAAATGACAAACAAGTCAGGTGTGTTGTTGCACTCCTGTAATCCCAGCACTTGGGAGGCTGAGGCAGGAGGATCTTTATAAATTCGAGACCAGCCTGGGCTACAATGTGAGCCCAATGCCAGCCTTAACTGTATAGCAAGACCCTGTCTCAAAAGACATTTAAAAAATGACAAACAAGTACATTAAAATGTTTGACATCATTTATTACCAGATATTAAATCAAAACCTTAGAAACATGTCAGTTCACCCCTGATGGAAGGAGAACTATCAAAAAAAAAAAAAAAAAAAAAACAGGATAAAAATTGTCAGGCAGGATTTGAAGAAAAAACACTCTTGGACAGTGTTAGTGAGAATATAACCAAATGCAAGGAATGAAAACTTGACCATGTATATTATCAGACCACAGTGCAATGAAACTAGAAACCAAGAGCAAAAGAAATGAGAGAAATTATGAAAAAAATCTGAAAATTATACAACACACTCTTGCACAATGAATGAATCACAGAGAAAATTAAGGAAGGAGTATGAGGGTTCTTAGAATTAAGCAATGAGACTGGTACAAAATAACAAAACTTATAGAACACAAAAAAGTAGTCATACAAGAGTTTATAGCCACATTAGAAAAATAGAACAAGCCCGAATAAATACTCTACTGACACACATCAAGGTCTTGGAAAATGGTCCAAACCCAGAGCTTGTACAAGGCAGGAAATCATAAAAAAGCAGAGTAAAGTTCCCAGAATCACACATTTAGTTTTTTAAATCAATATATATGCTAATTTGCTTGTTTTATACTAATAGTTCATCTTAGTTAATTGCACAGAAAGATCATTATTATCTGTTTATTTGTTTCTTTGTAGGAATCTTTTTGGCTTATGTCTTTACTAAGGCTCTACTTTGAGAAGAGCCATACTCAGTTTAATAATTATTACTATTCACTTATAAAATTTTGTTTTGTTTTAGTGGTTTGTTTATTCGTTTTGAGACAAGATCTCCCTGTGTAGTTCAGCCTGGCCGTGAACTCACTCTACAGCCCAGGCTGACCTCAAACTCACATCTACCCTCTCTCCTCAGCCTCCCAGGTATAGGATCTTGTATTACAGGCCTACACCAGCACAGCCTGCAAGCATTTGTTGTATTCTTCTCATAAAAAACATCACTACGGAGACTCCAGAGTTACAGTGAGTTAGGAGAGAAAGTAGGTGATTGCCCTGCCAAGTAGAAGAAAGAGTCTTTCCAGCGGGAAACGGTAATCAAACAGTTCATGCTGCACCTAGGCCAGCTCAGAGGAAGTCTGAAATTTAACAGTGTTGAATTTAAAAATGGGAATGTCCTGGATGACTTGGAAAAATGCATTTTCCAGAACCTGATGGAGGTGAAATTGTGTCAAAGCGGATTCAAAACAGACAAAAAGGGAGAACTAAATAGCAGTAAATGTAAGTAATGCTTACATTCAGTTTTGCTGGAAAGGGAAGGAAAGGGAAAGGGAAAGGGAAAAGGAAAAGGAAAAGGAAAGGAAAGGAAAGGAAGGGAAGGGAAAGGAAAGGAAAGGAAAGGAAAGGAAAGGAAAGGAAAGGAAAGGAAAGGAAAGGAAAGGAAAGGAACGGAAAGGAGCCTGAGAGGTAAGTGGCATTACAAGTACATCTTACTGATTTGTGGATGGCAGAGAGATAAACATTAATGATACAGAAGCAAACAGAGATAGTCACTGGCCCTGTAATCTATAGTATGGAAAACAGAATGAAATCTTGCTACCAGGTTGGTAAACGTTATTTGAAACAGAAGTAACTAATTTGTGATAACTGAAGGGAAGGAAGATCACTGAGTTGTTACTCCAAATAGGGAGTGAGATGTGAAGGTCAGGAGATGCCTTTTCTAATCACTTTTTTTTTTCAGTAGATTGGAAAGAGAGATGTCACCTGCATATTAACATTTATAGGAGTTTAAGGAGAGATAAAATGATACAAAACACCTCCAAAATAATGGGGAGTGCATGGGCAAGGGAATTTTAAGAATACCAGGAAGCATTAAAATACTAATTTGTATAGTTTTTATGGAAGAATCTTCCGTAAGACTTAAAATCACAAAACACTATTTTGCCTTTATGCACTAAAGTCATTCACTATGTTCTTATAATTCCTAATACAACAGATAAATCCAGTCATTGTCTTTGGTAAGCTTAACAAATTGTGCCTACCTTGGGTTATCCCCTTGGGAAGCTAAGTAATTATTCCCATTGCTTTCCTATTGGTGGAAACAGATTTGGTTCAACCTTTAGGTACGCATTCAAACTACAAACGAAAGAATGCAAAGAAATTTAAATTCAGATCTACCTCAGTTTACAGAAAATAATACACATTATTTCAGACTAAAATACCTGTCCCTTATTTCTTATCTGTCCTCTAGATTTTCTGGGTAATGAAAAGAACACAGTCTTTAACACCACTCCATCTTTGGGTCTAAGAATGGAGCTGGAACCTGGTGAGATTTTGCAGTTTTTGTTGAGCATATTCATTAAAGGAATGAGAACTGCCTTAGTTACATAAGACCTGATATGCACAAATCAAAGGAAGAATGTTTCCATTTTGACTCTCAGTTTGTGGAGGATTCAATTCATAGTGGGCTGGTTCCCAGGCAGGGCAGCACAGCAGAGGAGAACACAGAGGAAAATAGTTCATGGCATGGCAGGTGGGAAGCAGAGAGAGAAAGATAAAGGGAGAAGGGAGGAAGACTGACCTTTCTGGCCCATGACTGTGTGGTTCACCTCCTCAAACTGGACTTCACTTCCCAGTATTGTATTTAGCAGTAAGGTCATCGGTAGAAGAATACTCCGATAATTATCATGCACCCATGACCCAATCACTTTCCAAAAGCCACACTTTGGAGCCCATGAGGTTTTAGGGGACAGCTAGATATAAACCCCCAGAGTAGTAAAGCAGCATGTATTATTTGAAAAAATACCTGATGGGAAAAAATAATACCACTTTTTTTTCTATTGCTATATCCTATGCTTACTTTGTCAAAGTGGAGAATTAATAAAATTTGGATAAATTTGATTAGCCTTTTCAAAATATTTTGACAAGATATATGTAGGTATAATGTCATAGGAATACAATGTAATGGAACTTGCAGAGAATATTGATAGATATTGTTTAAAAAGCTTAAGGAAAGTTCTCAACTCATTGGATTTCAGTCATCCTCAAATAAAGGAAATGTCATTAATTATTAATGAAAGCCTTTTCACTTATTAATCTGTAAATTTTATGTGTAGAGATGAATCATTTGTTAATAATAGAATGTGACTATGAAAGATAAGACATTCAACCATCAAGTTTTCTGGACAAAGTAAAGTTCTTGCTTCTCTCAGGAATGAATTTCATTAAGAAAAATGTATTGAATAATGCTGAAGATGGAGAACAACTGGACATGGTTGGGAAAGTTATGACATTGATGCCTGTTCTTTTGTAAATACTGAAATTTATCCTGTGCATTATTTGATAAATGTTTAAAACAGAGTTAAAAAAATCTCTTATCAATGATCTATGGGACATAATGTGAAAAACATGATAAATTAAATGATTGATTGCTCAGGTGGTAATAGCTCACATATAAACTGACACTGAAGAAACAGGTTTATTTCTTTAGGCTCATTAATTATAAACTTAGGAACCACTTAGTGACTAAAAGAGTCTTGCAAATGAATCTTTTGTTGTCAGTTTTTAAATAAATTACTGTAGAAAACTATTGAACTGGTTAGCTATGAAATCAAACATTTCAAGTTACTGCTATTGGCTTCAACATATTTAGTTACTTATTTACTAAATAAAAATCTCATGGCAATTTATTAATTAAAAGGCTCTGTATTATTTTAAAACCTTAGGAATATTCATCAAATGCTGTGTATGGTTTTTTTTATTGAGTTAAAGTTTCCAAGTAACTATGCTTTGTACTATAAAAAGTAGAACGTCACCAGAAAGGATATTGAAGGTTCTCAGCACAAAGAAAGGATAAACGTCTCAAGAGATCAGTATGCCAGTTCCTGTGCATTATTATTACACACTGTACACATGTAATAGCTTCTTGGCCTTTTGGCTAAGATCAAGTGCACGGTGTATGCGTGTGTTGATACGTTATGCTGACTCCATAAATACGTACAATTACCATGGGTCAATTAAAGATAAAAATATGTTTTAAAAGCCAAGCTTCTACATTTCATTGGGTTTCTTAAGAGTTTTTTAAAATCTGTAAGATCACTCACTTTGTTTTATGAAGTATATAGTAACTTAAAATCATGAAATATAATTTACTTTGTCTTAATAATTCAAAAAGTGTTTTGTTGTGAACACAGTGCTTTGTAGACGGTTTCCCCTTATTCTACGGTAAAAAGAAAGCAGGTAAGACTGTTGAAATCACACGGCTCTGGAAACTCTGCTGGCCAACAGTGTCTGCTCTTCCTTGCCTGTGAGCAGGGGGCCTGCCCAGAAACTGGTTCTTCTGGCGGTTTCATGTTACTGGACCTCCACGGGATTTGCAAGACAGGAGACCCTGGACTTCTCCGTGGTCTCTTTACTATAAGCAGAACTTCCCAAAGACAGATGGGCTGTGCCTCTACGGTCTTTGGGGTTATTTCACGTAAACACATGGAACTGTTCAGCTGTGTATCTAACAAGTCAGCCGTCACACTTAGCACTTCTCAATGGATATTTTCTTGATCACAATGTACTGAGCCATTTCACAGATTTTTGAAAGCCAGCCCTGATAACGCACTGCCGCTTGCTCCTCTTTGAATCGGGTCTTGCCTTCGAAGCAGGAGCATATGTGAGAAATCTTCATAGCCACATTGCGGAGCCTGGACTGTTTTCTCAATGCCCGCATGGGTGGTTCAAGCAGAGTTCATCGGGGTGCTCCAGCATGCACAGAGGGGCCAGTCACGGAGAGTTTAACCGTCTAGAGCTGCCTTCTATCCACAGTTCCCCGGAGGGAACTCACTCCTGAAGACCGGCAAAGTAAGCCACCCTCATGGCTGCCCATGCTCAAACAAAGGGAACCGACCCGGCAGGCCGCTGCGTCCCAGGGAGGGGGCTACAGAGTCCACATCTTCTGCACTTTCCAGGAAGATCCTTTAACCCACCTCTGCGTGGAAACAGTGAAGAGGAGAAGAAGACTGGTATATTAATGGGTCTTCGGCCCACATAAGAAAAGGACAGCTTGGAAGGAAGTATCCCCTAAAGAGATGTTCCCATCCCTGAGCTAGCAGCTAAGCTAGTGCCCAATCATTGTCCAGTTATTCCTATTCTGCTCTCACAAGACCACTTTCCAAATAATAGCAGACTTCCTTTGGTCATTTTTCTAGAAATATTACTAAGTAATATAGATTTTGCTCCTGAAGTCTAAAATGAGTTATAATAGGACTCAAATCGAATTTACTCTAGAACCACAGTGAATTTAATGTTAGAACTTTTTCCATTTCACATTCCAAGTTATTTCAAGCCACTTTGTCCAAAACAATCTTTCAGAGATTCTGAAATAGGACCAAATGACACCAAGATTGATGCAAATGTCAATAAAGATACAGTGCAATTTGAATATGAATCATTTTTCATTATCACATTTTCCAGAATAAAATCATGTGCAAAGCCTAAGACATTAAATGAAAATATGCAATTTTCAAGTCAATCTTAAAAATAGAAAATGCTAAATGAAAATCTCCTGTCACCATTTCTTATGTTCTCGTACTTCTGGGGCAAATAAGAAGTCACATATTTCTGTTTCTTTGAAAAGAGAAAAGACAAAGGTGAGGACAATGTTGGAGAGAAAGAAGAAAAAAAATGAAAGGGAAGCAAAGGGCAACAGGAAGCAGAGACGAATTTAATTTTGATAATGTTCAGTTAATTTTTTCTTTTATAGTCATTGTTTTTTGTGATCTCTGTCTCAAAAAAAGTTGCCAGAACCAATAGAATTAAGAGCACCTTTGAAAAAAGAGGAAAAGAATAATAAGAGAACAAGGAGGAGGAGAGTGTTTTGCCAGGCACTGGTTCTCCAGAAGGACAAATGTAATGACACCAAGTGTGCATACAGCATCATAATTTAATCACAAGTACTCTTTTGGTTGTTTATGTTATTTATAGTAGAGAATAACAGGGCACCTACCAGTAGTCCTGCTATGCTGTAGGACATTCAAATTCCTGATTTTTCTATTATCAGGTTTTGTTTTTCTCTACTCTGTGTTGAATACATTTCTGCCAGTGCTGCTTTGTGCTGTAAACAGTGGTGTTTATATTGATGACAGGCAATCCTACCGGCAAAATACACTGATTCATAATTTGGACAACTCTAGTTATTTGCTCTCCAAATATTGCTTGACCTCATTCAGTCATATTTGGGTGTCTTCAATTTCCTGATATCCCAAAACACCCATCAACCTCATTCTGTCTGTTCTTCCAACTTGGGTGTTGGTCTGACAGTATTCCTTGGGGTCCTTTGTGATGTATAAATATGTGCATTGCTTAGATTACTGAGAAAGTGGCCATGCTTAATTTTCTCCATAGAACGGTCTTTTTACATTTTTTATACTTTGTGTTTCAGACAGTACTAGAATCCTCTATAGTAAGAAATATAGTTTTTCATTTCAGAGTCTGTCAAAATATTATTCCCTGTGCTCCTGAATTGGGTAATCCCATCTAGAGTTATTCTTCTCTAAACTCAAAATGTATCCCCGGTCTGCATTCTACATTTCGAGATTTGTCTTTCTTTCCCCCAATTAATGTAATGTTTCACATTATAGTTCTCATTTCACAAAATTCCCATAGCATATTCCCTGCGACAACAGTTAAAACACGCTTTTCTAACTAAAATAATCAATTTACCCTGAAACTTTATATTTTAAATGTTTCATACCGGTACTCTTGGTTTTTCTTTGTGAAAATGATTCAAATAATTTGTTATAATTATCACAGTATTCAAGAAGCCAGCTTTGACTAGTTCTTTTTGTGCACTCTCTAGATAGTTTCAAAACATTTTCCCATAATTTCCTAACTCCTTTTCTGCCCAGGAGAATGATCTCACTCCGGTCTCTTCCATCTTTAATAAATTCCTCTGTTATTAGGTTGATTGAAACTGTGATCACTTTTTCTGATGCTGTTAGAAGTAAAAACATTTTCCTCTTTATCCAAAAAAATCTTTAAAGTACTTAAATGTTACTATGTAGTACACAAGGATTTTTTAATTTTAAAAACAAACACACACAAAAGGGCAAAAATGATACACAATCCCCAAAATAGTAACTTAACACTAGTTAGTATATTTTTTATTGTTATGTTGAAGATAGTTGTTCAGATTATAAGATTGAGGCTTGAAACAAATGTTCAATCAGACAATGAAAACACAAACTGTTTAGTAGCATAGTTATCATCTTGTATATATTTGCACACATACACACACACACAAAATCTTTTCTCTTCTTTCTTTTCTCCTTTCTTTTCTCCTTTCCCCTGTTAGCCAAGAGGAGCCTCAGCCACCCCTACCCCACACCTGAGGAACCACAAGCAATTTTTGTAAATGTTCTTGATCTGTGGTTGATTAATGAGAACCCATGTACACCTGGAGCCAGTTCCGCAGGTGTGACCCTAAAAAGGGCCGGCCCTACACGCGGTATTACTAAGCAGTATGAGAAAGCCACGGAGCTTAAGAGAACAGATGCCCCGAGCTCTTCCAAGTTTACCACATGCAACTTTCGACTGCACAGTCCTTAAAGTCTAACGTGTGGCGAATTAGATGTGACTTCACACAACCGTACCTGCGAGCTCGGCAAAGAAGGGAGAAGGGTCCTCCCAAAGGCCTCTTTCCTGGGTAGTTTCTGTTCTGAAGTTTGATGATCCATTAAGATACTAAATCATGTTCTTCTGTTGCAGGAGCCAATGACAGACCTCTGATTCTCTGGAGCTGTGTAGAGTAGTGAATACAGACTCAAACATTTTTTGCTCTGCATTGTGTTTTTTAGCTAATATTTCAAGCATGCAAGCCATTGAGAAAGGAACTATACTGAACGTATGAACATTGTTTTATTTTTGGGGTAGACAATGTGGTATGACACACATGCTAACTGAATTTACTGTCATCATCCTTCATTTTGGATAGCACGTATGTCACAAAACATCTCAATCTCAGCAGTTTACTGAGTTTCCAGACATAAAAGGTGAGAATTGAAACAAAGATGATTGAGAAAATATTTTATCTATAGTGGTAAAGAACTAGAACTATTCTAGACAAGTCAATATATAACTCACCTAAAGAGATCTGGATCAAAGTTGCATGTATGCTAGTAGCTTTTTTAAATAATTCTAACTTGAAATATTGATTAATAATAATAATATTGGATAGTCTTCTACCTTTACTCATGATTAAAATTTATCATCAGCAATATATTAAAATAAAACTACAGAACCAGCCTGCCCCCTGGTAAGTGGCTGTGGTCTAGCAAGCCCCGGCCACCCCAGGGCGGAGAAACAAGAAATAACAGCATTTCCTGAGATCCGCGCCATGTTGGAACTTAGGCGCCGAGCCAACCAGTAACCAGCCTGCAGCCCTGGTAAGTGACTGTGGTCTGGCAAGCCACAGCCACCCCTGGGCGGGGAAACAAGAAGCAAGAGCGTTTCCTGAGATCCGCGCCATGTTGGAACTTAGGGCGCCGAGCCAACTAGTAACCTGCCTGCCGCCTACCAGGGCGCGGGCTTAGAATCAAACATACCATACCCCCCCTCCACTAACAATCGGGATCCAGGGATCTGTATCTCTTGGGAGGTGACCATATATGGTACAGCAAGTGGGGGGAGTTTCCTTCTACTATCTCTGAAGGCAGATATTTTTATCACCGTTTTGCTTTGTCCTGATTAATGATGTTGCTCTATTCAATATTCTGTTATGATGTGTTCTATAATGTTGTGTATTTCTTTTGATTTTGCTGTACCTAATAGAAGAACAACTATTTTGAAGATAATGAGATATACAAAAAAAATTCAGCTTTAGTTTATCAATTGTTTTACCTTATGTTAGAGCTACAGGAATACTTTCTAAAACTAATGCCTCCAGTTAATTATATGATAAAACATATAATTAAAGCTAAAATGGCTTAAAATAAAACTACAAAAAACTAAAATAAAACTAAAAAAAAAACTACAAAAGCAATCCATATACTCTTCTTTCTCCCAACAATTTGAGAATAAGATGAGGTTATGAGGCCTCTTTCAGTCTTACTGAAATAAGGCAACTGGTTTAGGAATGCTCACTATATAAGCAGTGATGTTGAAATGTCAAAACCAGGTGTTTATCGTTCCTAAATTTGCATCCTTAATCATTTAGTACATTTTTCTATGGAGCAGAATGATAAGGGCCTTGGAAATCCATTTCACACAGCCTTTGATCAGCAATATAAATTGAGAAGATAAGTCCAAGTCATAGAACATCTGAGGTAAGCCAGGGCATTGCTAGGCACTGTGTCCTGACAGATGAGGAGCCAAAGATGTCAAGCCACCTTCGACCTGTGCAGCACCCCTTCTTGCCTTTGCACAGTCTGTAGCTATGGCATGGTGTACCCCAAAGCCCTGGCAGAGAAATGTTAACAAGCTGTTGGAGAACTAGTGAACATTCCCAAATGTCTACTGCAAAATGCAAAACCTAAATAAGAGTTTCAGAGAAATAAGGGGTCAGACATCACAGTAAGCGAAAACCCCACCACAAACACTGTAGCATCACTTGGGGAAGTTTTTATCCCTGGGGGATCCTGTTACCAGTTTACAAAGCGCCAGATGGGCAGAGTGGCCATTCACTGCAACATTACTTCCTACTACAGATTCACGGTAGGTGGATAAAGACAGAGACGAGCTAAAAGCAAGCTAATCTTATTGTGTGGACAGAGGAGAGGGGTTGTGGGCAAGGAAAACACTGGATGTGCATTTTGAAAGCATTATTTGACAACAATGCAGTTATTTATGTTTTCATAGACTGACATCTAGAGAGGAAAGTCTCTTCGAACATTTTAGTTTGTGACTTAGAGTTTATACTAAACAACAGGTAATAGAATTTTATGTTCTTTTTGTTTTGTTTTTACTGATCCAGTCAAATGCGTCACACCAAGCTAGAGTGGGGGGAAGTAGGAAAAAAGTCCTAGCCTGAGCTTTTTCTGTAATTATCTAAAATTATCTAGATTAAATGTGAATGTATCTACTGTACCTCATTAGGCACACTGTTCCACTGCCTGCCTTTCTATCTGAAAATGCTCTCTCATTTCCAAATTGAATTTCTCCCCCATTAACTTACTGCTTAGGTATATTTTAATGACTTTCCTTTCAGTGTGAGCCCACTTGTTTTGGCTGTGAAATTATCTCATTTCATTGTAGAAAGCCCAGCTTCATTTCTAATTTTCAGTAATTGTGTCCATTTCTAGGTAAAAAAATGTATGCCCAAACAAAAGGTCTCTTAAACCTGCCCTGCCATTTTCAATTCTTTCTCTCCCAGATGCTGGTTGTTAATTTTCTCTACAATAATCCTTGTCTATTCGCCTCTTGAACATACTGTTACAGCTAATACTGGGAAGCATCAGCACCTCACTAGGTGAGGTTCTGTCCTGCTGGAAGATGACAGCTTCACACAGCGATGGACAGGGCAGGTGCAGGGGCTTTCACATAACCCATCATCCTTTGCTCTTCTGAGTGAAAACCTCTGGAGAACCATGATCTTGTCCCTGTTTTCCATTAACCAGAAACACACTGACTGAAAGCTTTTATCATAAAGAAAAATTATTTTTAAAAAAGTGTAATATAGTCACACACACACATATATAGAAAGAGAGAGAGGGCTACATATGCACAAATGTAGACATATACACATGCATGTTTACACATGCACTCTTAAAATACCATGTTTATTATATGACATACTTCATCACATGCACACACACGGTATCTTTTGAAGTCTGTTTGGAAGATGACCTATTCATCAATCTCTGATGTGTAAGAGTCTGCTGAAGAGGAAGGGAGGGAATCTGTGACAGTGCAGTGCAAGCAGAGGAATGCACTGGTAGAAGAGTGTGTGCTGAAAGTCTCTTGGAATTTTGCAAAATGGGAAAAAGTTACCAAGACGGAACTCCTGTCTTGAAACTGAAGACAAAATCAGTCTGTACCTGAAACTTGAGATTAAGAAAAGTTTACATGCTAAGACTCTGAATATGACCCAAACCCACAAGGTATAAATGGAGCATATGAACTTAATTCCTGTAATGCATTAAGTAATTTACATTACATAATGTAAATAATGTAAATTAAATTAAATAATGTAAATAATTTACATTATTTAAATAATTAAATTAAATAATGTAAATAATTTACATTAAATAAATAATGACATTAAATAATTTCAACTTAAATGGAACAACACATACATCAACACATGCATACTCACACACAGAATATCATTCACTAATATTCAGTTGCTAATATTCTGTCCTTTTATGGTTATAAAACAACTGGAATACTTTAAAACCATGTTCAGAGGTATGACAGGAAATACAGTAACTTTTGTTTTAAGAATAAGGAAACCAAGACTCAAGAAAAGGAAGTATATTTCCATCTTCACACAAATCCACTGACTGGGTCTCTTTGAGCTCATAGCTTGCATGTTACTTCACCAAGCTGGACGATGTCACAAAGAATTGTCCAAGAAAAGACTGGCCTCTGAGGGTGTGCCCCAGCGTAGGTGACTGAATTCCCCCTGGAATACAAGGCACTGATGAGCAGGATACAGACGTGTGTGAGATTAATATAATCTCCAAATTCAGGAAAAGATTTTTTACAGAAGTGCTTACTGAGGGATTACTTATATGAAAAATGGAAATAACACGTGTTAGTGAATGTGAAGGGTAAAGAGATAATCTGAATTATATTATTCAATGTCATGTGGCTCTACTTCAGTAGAAAAATGTCCCCAGATAATGCTAAAAACAAAACAAAACAAAATGTACAAAAACAAATGAAATACTATAAATAGAATCATACTCATGATGCTTCTAACTATAGGATTGATCTGTCCAGCTCTGTATCATTTACCATTATATCTAACTGACCATGTTTTCACTTCATCTATCTATGAAATGAGTATCAATCATTAGAAGAAGTTCAACAATTAGATATTAGAAGTTTTTATATTTTAAATTGATTTCCTCTGTTTTCTAGTGCTACACAGAAATTTAGTGGAGACATGTTCCATCTGTTTTCAAGGAGATGATTTTGTGTCCTCAATAAAATGCACACAGTTCCTCAGTGGCTTGTACTCACATGGTGAAGGAGAGTGCTGGACACAAGAAACCAGCATCACATGAAGTCAGTGAACATTTGCTTGATGCCTGTTCAGTTCTGGGAAAGGGAGATGCCCTGGCTTATTGAGTCAACGAGGTCTGTTGATGAAGAATCAAGAAATAGCAATGCAATTGTGACACATTTCTAACATGGTATCTACACAGTCAAATTTGCATTGGAAAGAAGTCATAAAAGATTTGGACAGAAAGAATCATTAATAGTGGAATCTCAAACAACTCTTTCAAGAAAAAAAGTCAAAGGCATGAGAGGACCCTGAAAGGAGAGACCTGTGACACACTGAGGAAGTGCATGATTTTCATAATAATTCGTCTACAAGGTACATATTTGTGGGGAATACAGAGAAGAAGCTACAAAACAAGCACTTGAAAATACCAAATATATCTAGAAATGCATAAAGAAACTTGGACTCTAGCTTGAGTAATGGGAAGGTATTCAAGAATTTCAAGATTTTAGTGTACCTATTAAGAGGGAGAGGAAGTCGGGTGAGGATTTTAATGTGTTTCTTCTGTGTGTATTGTAGAATCTGATTGGCTATAAACCAGTTTGGACAGAGAAACATCTACCAAGAAGGCAGTTTCAGCAGCCCCAGAAATGATGGTCATCTTGATTTGTGAAATTAAAATATAAATGAAGGGAAGTTAAAATCCATGGAATTTAGATACAATATCATGAATATAGAAGTAAGGGCCCAGTTACAACTCATGGGCTTTTCAGTGATAACTGGGTAAAAGGAGCAAAAACAGACTTCTTCCACGGAATATTTAGATTAGCCTTATAAACTACCATGCCTTGGTTGTTAGTGCTCACTAGATAACATTCATAAAAGCATCAGCCCTGAGATTCTAAAGCTGTTTGTGTCCATGTGTAAGGGAGGAGCAGGAGCGGCCGGGCAAGGGATAATTGGATGATTTGATAATTTGAGATCAAGAGAAGACAGGATGAAGAATTACAGAAATTTTTCAGCTCTGTGGGAAGCCATCCTTTGATATTCCAAGTGAAAATTATGTGCACATGGGTAGGGGAATAAGTTGGAATTGTATATTCTTGTTTATGCTGGGGAAGATAATACCATAGGAGATGTAATTGGAGATGCTTTAAAAATGTAAAATTGTGGCAGAGATGCAATTCATAGCCACTTCTGAGTGACATTTGGGTACATCTGTATTTTTCAAATCTTCTACAATAAGTAGCTATCATAATACCCTTGACATTTACAAGGGATAAATCCCAAGACCTTTGCAAATTTCTAACTTTGTAAATACAGAGAAGTGTGCATAGTCTCTTGACTTTCTCAGAAATTATATTTCGTTCCACAGAAATAAAATTCTACTTCAGTTCCTTACAATAATCAGTCTTACATTGTCTAACCACAGATATATGTGGAATCAATCCCTAGCTTTCCGTCTATTCTGCTAACATTAGTTGCACCTTTCCTCTTTTCAAAGAACCATAATAGCTACACTTTTTCTATTTGTAAATGTACATAGCCCAGAATATTTGTAAAATGTATGTCATACATTTCTCCCATGATTAATGTTGTTCATTTTTTAAGAATTTTTAGAAAGAAATCCACACTCTTTGTTATGATATAAAATAGTATACTATCATCTAAACTCTTCAGTTTAGAACTGCTCTTGAACTAAGATTTTCCAAGTTGAGTATATTGATCTACATTAGCCTTTGGGTGATCAAATTTATAATCATTAGCACATCTTATTGAGAAAAGTTTCAAATAACACATTTAGAGTTTCTAAAGTTATTTTGGTTGCCAAAATGTTTATATTTTTATTGCATGCAACAAAATGTGTAGAAATATGTCTAAATTGTAGAAAAACTAAATTGAGTTAATTAACATAACTGTTACCTCATGTATTTTTTTGAGTCAAGAACATAAAATCTCTTTTACACTTAAGAATACAATATATTTTTATTACTATAGTCACCTTACTATTGTACAACAGATCCCTTGAACTTATTTCTCCTATCTTACAGAAATTTCATCTCTTTTTCCATTATCACTTCTAAATCTTCCTTATCAACCAACCTCTGGTCACCACCATTGTAGTGTCCACTTCAGAATTTGACTGGATTCCACATATAAGATTGTGCAATCTTTGCCCTTCCATGGCTGGCTCATTTCCCGTAACTTACTGGTATCCAGACCATTCTTATTGTCACCAATGAGAGAGTTTCCTTTTTTTAAAGTTTAAAGACTGAATAGTGCTCCATTGCGTATATTTACCACACTTTACTCAGCCATTTAGTCATTGACAAATGTTTAACTTGATTCTCTGTTGTAGTTATTATGAATAATGTTGTAATAAATGGAGAGGGGTAGATGTATTTAAGATAATGACTTCATTTCTTCTAGATATATGTTCTGTAGTGAAATTGCTGAGTTATACAGTGGTGGTATTTTTAGTTATTTGGGGCATCTCCATGCTATTTTCCATAATATCTGCACCCATATCCCACCAACAGAATGCAGAGATTACATTTTATTCACAGCTTCATCAAACTTTAACTTTCATCTCATTGCAGTAGTCCTAAAAAGGATGAGGTGAATTTCACTACGGTTTCAGTTTGCATTTATCTGATGATTCAACATTTCAAGCATTAATTTGTGTATCTTTTGCCAGTTTGTGTTATTTTTAGGGAAATGTCTATTGTGCTTCTTTGCCCATTTTCATTCATGTTATTTGAATGGTTACTATTGAATTGAGTGTCTTGTACATTGCATATATTATATCCTTATCAGATGTAGGGTAGCTAGCTTTCCACACTGAGATGACATATCTGAGATAAACAATTTAAAAGAGGAAAATGTGTTTATTTGGGGCTTCCAGGTTTGGAGGTTCAGTACATGGTTGCTTATATTCATCATTTTGGGGCTGGGGACAGCATGCTACATAATGATGGATGTGCACAGAGGAGAGAACTAGTCACTTCATGGTAACCAAGAATGAGAGAGAGAGGAGAGAAGAGAGAGAGAAAGAGAGAGAAAGAGAGGGAGGGCGGGAGGGAGGGAGAGAGAGGCTGATGCCTCACTGTCTTCTCCAAAGGCATTGCCTGAATGACCTAACTTCCTTCCCGTATACCTTTAAAGGGCATGTCATATGCCAGCACCCTAGTCTTTAACAAGTTGAGTGGGCACTTCAGATCCATAATCCATGGTTTTTACAAATAGTTTCTCTCACTTAAGGGCCTGTTTCTATTATTTCCTTTTTTTCAGGAGATTTTGTAGCTTGAAGCAATCCCATTTGTCTAGTGTTGCTTTTATTTTCTGTGCAGTTACAACAACAAAAAATGGCCTAGACCAACATACTGGGGACGTTCACCTGTTACATGTTTCAAATTTTAAATTTAGTCTTTAATCCTTTTGGAGTTGATTTCCATGTATGATGTGAGATAATGGTCAAACTGCACTCTTCTACAAGTAGATACAAATTGTGTCAAGGCCGGGTACTAAAGAACCTGATCTTTCTGTGTTTCAATATTTGTTAAAAACATTTGTCTGTAAAAACAACACTGAGATTCCATCCCACTCCAGCCTTTAGTTTTTAGGGTCTCTAGACTGTTCCATTGGCATATACTACATATTGGTACTTCTATACCAGTATTATAGTTCTCCAACTACTATGGCTTTTTAGAATATTTGATAGTTTGGTAGTATGATGACTGTATGTTTTTGCTCAATATTGTTTTGGTTTTTAGGATTGTTTGTGGTTCCATAAACTATCAGAGTTGTTTTTCTGTTTCTGTGAAAAGTGTCACTGAAATTTTAAAGGGTTTGCATTGTGTCCATAGATAGCTTTGAATCATTTGGAAATTTTAAAAATTTTAGCTCTTTCAATCCTTGACTAGGGAATATTTTCCATTTATCTATGCCTTTTTAAATTTCTTTTATCAATGTTTCACCATTTTCTCTGTACAGGTCTTTTGCTTCCTTGGTTATATTTACTAAGCATTTTCATTTTTAATAGCTTTTGTGAATGGGATATTTTTCTTTCTTTGATGATAATTCACTTTTAATGTATAGATGCTCTATGTTACTGTGTAGATACTGTATGATGATTTTTTTACCCTGAAAATTTATTTTTGTTTATTAGTTCTAACACATTTTTTAAAATGTATTTATTTTTATTACTATATGATTGCAGTGCATACTGATCACATTCAACTTGAGGTATTTTTGCATCTACAAACACTTTCTAATTTCTTTTTTTGTGTCCTTCCTTATCCCTACCTCCAACCTTTGTTTCCCCCCACACTTACTGAAGCTCTATTTCATTTTTTCCCTCAACTCTTTTTTTTTCTTTAAATCCCTTTTCTCTTTCACTCATGTATGATTTCCCTTCCCATTGGAAAAAGTTTTTCCTGCTTCTTACTATCTTCTCCGTTTTATTCCTTCTGTATACATTGGGATTCTCACATAAGAGAAACAGTGTGATAATTAAACTTGTGTGTTTAATTTTTTGTTCTTAAAATTATGGTCTCGAGGCACATTCAGTTACCTAAAAATATCTCACATGTATCCTTTATGGACAGCGGTCCTCTCTTTATATAAATACTGCATTTTCTTCATCCATTTATCTTTTGGTGGGAATATGAGCTATTTCTAATATTTAGCTAGACTATACTGTGCTGCTGTTGACACAGGTAAGCACACACCACTATGCTACCATGGCTTTAACACTTTTAGGAAGATACCTGGAAAGGGGAATTCTGAAGCCAGTGGGACCTCTCCATAGTACTTTCCACAGGTTGTACCAATTTACACACCTTCCCACAAAGACACGATAAAAATGGGCCTCTGACATGAATATATACTTCTTAGAAGAAGTACAAATGGCCAGTAAGTATATTGCATGAAAAGATGGTCAACATTGCTGGCCAGTCAAGAAATGTACTTTAAAACAACACTGAGACTTCATCTCACTCCAGAGAGAATGGCTGCCATCATGAAACCAACCAATAACAAATGCTGGTGAGGGGACCTGGGACAGGACGCCTGCTAATAGACTTTTTGTGAATTGTTGAAGCCATCTTTTCTGTAAAAAGGAATAATTGTCTTCTTCCTTTTCAATTTGGATACCTTTTAGGTTTTTCGTTTTTGTTTTAATTTTGTATGCCTTTAATACCAGTACTCAAGAGTCTGAGACAGGAAGATGGTGAGTCCAACTACATAGAGAGACCCTATCTCAAAAGCAAACGAACATCCAAACCAAACAAACAAAACCAAAACTGCGTATAAATCTAAAGATAGCTATCTTGCATGCCTTTGGAAAGATTCTCAGAACATAGAGAAGGGGAAATTAACTCCTTAATTCCAGGGGACTGGGCAATTTTATAGACAAGCCTTCATTTAATTGTAAACAGCCATTTTTCTCTCTAAATTATTCCTTTTAGTTTTTTCTCTTGCCTAATTGTTTTTAAAAGGACTTCCAAAGCTACAAGTGAACACAAAAGGTGGAAATTGGTATCTGGGTGTTTTTACTGATCTCATATGAAAACTTTTCAACTTTTTGCCACAGAGGTTAATGTTGGCTGCATGGCCTTTATTGTGTTGAGGTGCATTCCCTCTACACTTAATTTATTGAGAGCTTTTATCATGAAGGGACACAGAAATTTATCAACTGCTTTTCCTGCATCTACTGAGACAATCCTATTCTCTCTCTCCTTCTCCTTCTCTCTCTCTCTCTCTCTCTCTCTCTCTCTCTCTCTCTCTCTCTCTCCTTCTCATTCTGTTAATGTGTTTTTGACATTTATGTCAACCATCCTTCTATTCTGGGATAAATTCACCTGTTCATGTGGAGTGACTCTATCAATGTGCCGACGAGTTCAGTTGTTTTCTTTAATTTTATCTTTTCTTATTTTGAGGGTTTTTGTGTCTATACTCATCAGTTTTGTCATAGTCTTTCTTTCCCATTAATTCTTTTCTTTCCTCTTGCCCCTTTTTGCTATATTCGTGTCTACTTTACTGTCGGCATAACATTAACCCTGTAAAATCTGTTTGGAAGTAGCCCCTCCTCTTCAAGTCTTCCTTAGAACTATTGACTACAAATTTAAGTCAGAGCTGCTTACTAGTGCTCATTGGTTCAGTGAAGAAAAGCTTAATTATGACATTTCAACTAAGAGTCACAAATCACTTTAGCTTCCATAACAATGTTAGTTTCTTACTTATTAAAAAAAAACCCCTCACTCTGTATAGTGGCATATACCTATAGTCCCAGCACTCTGGGAGGCTGAGGTAGGAGTATTGTGAGTGCAAGTTCAGTTTCGGCAGTTGGAACTTAGTGAGAATCTGTCTCAAAATTAAAAAAAAGAAAAATGAAAAGGACTGAGACTAGCTCAGTATGAAAGACCTGGGCTCAATCTCAAGTACCACAAAATAAAATTCCTTCTAGTTCTGGGCAGCTCTCCTTCAGCCAACCTACCATATTCTTGGGGTTTGACCTTCCAACCTGATGGTGCCATCTTAACCGCTGCAATAATGACATCCTGGCTGGAGCTTACACTTCTCCAGAAATCTGTGTAAGCTGCGCCCTCTCATGAGTGACATTGAGCTGGTGAGTGTCTTCATCAGATCCAGATGGGACTTACCTATGCCCTTTAAAGACAGTCATGTGGCCCACCTCACATGCATTTAGTCTAGATTGGTAGAATAAGGAATGGGAAATTGCAAAACTAGATGACAAAAGAACAACAACACCACAAATCCATCCTGAAAGTAGGAAAGTGAGCGATCCGCAACAGCCCTCTGTCTTTGTAAACTCTGCAATACCATTGAGAAGATATTGTGGATCTGGGTATGGAGAAATAGAAACCATTTCTCCATACTGCCCTTACTGGCTCTCTCAGAGGAAATTCTTTTGGTTTTTCCATTGTCCTGGGAGTACTCTCTTGCTTTGGAAAGCAAGAGAACACTGAAGTGTTTGAAGAATATTCTGTGTAGTCTGCAACAGTGTTTCAAACCACTTCCTGCCTAGACAAGCATGGAGGTTCAAGGATCATTTAGACACTGAATATGAACATTTATGGGGTACTTTCTATGTGGCAGAAATTATAACAAGTTATTGCATGCAATTAATCCTCTTGATGGCCTTGAAATGGCATTGCTATTATTCCAGTTTAATTGCCTAGTGTTCCATAGCTAGTCCATAATGAAAGCTGGATTCAAACCCACCCTCTGTGATAACAATCTGCAAAGTTCACTTCACTTTTATTGTCTGTACAGTTCTAAGTAGAAAAGATTATCTCAGAATTTCTTAGAAATGTTTTTGTATAGCTGAAGATAATCTATGTTTTTAAAAAACACAAAGATTATTTTTGAGCTCAAAGAATTGCAGAGTTTTCAAGGCTAGGAGCAAACATTCTTCAGCAATGTAGTAATATTTTTGTTTAAAAAAAATCAACAAGACAGAGTAGGGCTCTTATATACTTAAGTCAACTCAGAATAACTTGCCAGGAATCATACTAGTGGATTTACTAATGACATTTTTCAATTATTTCCATCCAGGAAATTTTTTTCTACACTTTTACTTATTTTTTGTTCTTGTTATTTCTCTTTATCGACATACTAAGTCCATATTGAATAGTACACGACAACATTGTATAATAAATCTGAACTTTACCTCAAAATATTTTAAACATTAGCATTAATAGATTGGGGATTGATTCTTATTCTAATATTTATTCTAAGACTCTTAAGTCTTCTGAGATGTTCTAATAAAAGTGAGAATTCCCTTAATTTAATCATTTTTGCATGGCTGAGTTTTTGTAGGTTTTTAACTTTGAAAATATCTTATTCATCACTGACAATTTCAGTCTGAAGCAGCCAGTTTTGCCAATATTTCAAGACTTGGAATGTTTGCACTCTTCTATTCTGTTTCATAATCAATCTTTGCTGAGTTCATCACTTTCTGAAAATTCCCTAGAAAATATGTCAGGTCTGTTCTAAACACACAACTACACTGTGCTTTCTGACTTTTTTCTAGACTCCCACGTCTAGAGAACAAACTCGTGATTTACACGATTTAATTCTCTGATTTTCCCAGATCCATGTTGACAGTTTATACTACATATGACCAAAGATCTTTTACTTTAGGTACCCATTACCATATTCTAGGTCCCTGTTACAACAAGGCCACATATTTTAGGTTTCATTATGGCAGCTCACCACTTCCAGGGCTAGTGTGCCATGTTGGTTTGGAAACCATCTTGGTCCCCGAAATCACTCCAGGTATAGTGTTTAATTTAAAGGACTCACAGAACTCATGCATTCACTTATGATTTAATTTTTAAGTGAAAAGTTACAATGCAAAACCAACAAATGGTATGTCAAAGTCTAAAAAATACGGAAGAAAGCTTCCAAAAGTGATCTATCAATGCAGCCTGACAAGACACAATTCTTCTTGCTACAAACTGCAGCAACACAAGTCCTTGGGAAAGTTTGTGTGAGCATCAACAGCAGGTTTACATTGTGGCTTCCTCACATCAGCACTTCAACCTTCATAACTCACTGTAGTTGAGATAACTATATGATCTAATTCTCAAAGAATCCCAAACCAATTTTATCACTCAATTTCCAAAGGAAAACAGGTGTTCACTATAAATCACAATGTTTGTATATCTATATAAACTAGCCTAGCTTCCTTCGTGGTCCAAGACATTTAAAATTTTCTCATTTGTTAGAACATTCCAAGCATGCCATCTCCAGGAACTCACTAAAGGTCAGTCGTGAAAACCAGCCTGCTGGGAATGTGCAAGAATTAAGCAACCCAGGTCTGGTGAATTAATTGTTGCCGGTACATTCTGTTTACACAATGCTGTGATTTCCAAAACTGTGACGGCATTGACTTGTCAAAACAAAAGTCTGCCCAAATGCATTTATGTGAAGATTACTATAAATATGGGAGATATTCCAAAGCACTCCATGCTCACTGAATTCCCATCCTTTGGGGCCAGCATGTTGGCAGAAGACTTGCATACCATAGCTATGGCAGAGAAAGGCAAGCCTGGATAATCCTGCTGGATTCTTTATTGCATCAGCTGCAGATATATGTTGCATTTGCTAGGATTTCATTGGTTTTCAAATAGCACCAAAAGAGAAGGACTCTTAGGTTCATACAGCAAAGAAAGAACAGAGATCCAGTTATAGGAGAGTACTGGTAATATCTATACTATTTAGAAATCACTAGTACCGCTGGCAAACAGAATGCACCAAATCTCCAAGAAGTTTATACACCATGATCATGATCAAGTAGTATTCAACCCATGGATGCAGGAACAGTTCGACATGCAAAAATCAATAAATGTAATAACTAAATTAACAGAACTAAAGACAAAAATTACACGATCATCTCTGCAGCTGCAGAAAGAACATTTGACAAAGTCCAACACCCACTAATGATAAAAATCCTAGATAAAATTGGAATAGATGGTTTTGTATCTCAATCTGATAAAAGCCATCTATAACAAACCAACATCAAATATCATGTTAAATGGTCAAAATTGAAAGCTTTCACTCTAAAATCAGGAACAAGACAAGGATGTCCACTATCAACATTCCTATTCAATATAGTTCTGAAAATATTAGAGGAATTAGACAAAACAACGAAAGAAAAGACAGAAAAGGAAGAAGTTAAATTATCATTATTTGCAAATGACATGATATTCTACAAAGAAGACTCCCAAAATTCCACCAAAAGAGTTGTGGATTTAATAACCAAATTCAGTAATGTAGCTGGATATAAAGCCAATACTGGAAAATCAATAGCATTCATCTACAAAATCAACAAACCCACAGAGGGAGATCATAGGGAAGCACTAAACCTACAGGAAGACAAATTATGCAGAAAGCTCAAGGACACAAGGATAGGCCCAGAGTTTATGAACAGAAACCAAGTTGCTTGGGAGGTACTTCAAGGAATGAACAACTGGGATCTCGTCTTATTAAAAAGTTTCTACCTATTTTCTTGTCCATTACATTTAGTGTTTACCTGACATAAAATTATATGACAAAGCTACTGTGACAAAATCACCATGGTATTGGCAAAATAACAGGCCTGAGGATCAGTGGAACAGAATAGAAGTTGCAGATACAACTCTACATGCCAAAGTCTTGAACTAGACTCATGCCTATCACCATGCACTAAGCTAAAGTCAAAATGGATCCAAGATCTAAATATTAAGACAGAAACACTAAACTACACCTAGTATACCAAAGGCAATCCTAGGTAACAATGGCAAGGAAGGAGGCATCACAATCCCAGACTTGAACTTATACTGCAAAGCTGCTATAATAAAATCAGCATGGTACTGGCAAAAAAACAGCACTGAGAATCAGTGGAACAGAACAGAAGATAAAGACACTACTACAAACATACTCAGCCACGTTATCTTTGACAAAAAACATATTCACCAGAAGAAAGATAGCCTATTTAATAAATAGTGCTGGAAAAACTGATTCTCTACATGAAAAAGAATAAAACTCGACCCATGCCTATCATCATGCACTAAAGTATAGATCTTTTACTTTATCTGTTAAAATCATTCCTAAATATTTCATTTTGGTGGATGCTATTATAAAGGATATAATTTCTAGATCTCTTATGGTTTCATATGAGTTTTAGGAATGTTTTCTCTACATCTGTGAGGTATACTAATGGTATTTTCATTGGGATTGCATTAAATCTGTATGACAGTTTGGGAAATATGGCCATTTTCACAATGTTAGTTCTTCCTCACCATGAAAAAGAATATCTTTCCATTTTCTGAATTCTTCAATTTCTTTTTTCAGAGTACTGTCATTTTCAATCATGAACAGAGTGAAAAGAAAACCCACAGATTGGGAAAGATTCTTGACAACTGTCCCTCAGACAAAAGATTTTTATTTGGAATGTATAAAGCATTGAAAAAACTCAGGCCCCCCATATTTAAACCCCAATCCAGAAACGAGCATCTGAGATGAATACATAATTCTCAGATGAAGAAATATAAATGGCAGATAAACATATGAAAACATGTTCAACATCATTGGTCATTTGAGAAATGTAAACTAAAACAGCACTGGAATATCATCTCACTCCAGAAAGACTGGCTAACATTGAGAAATTAACCAATAAAAAATGCTGCCGGGGGAGTGGAGACAATGAACCCGTCTCCATTGTTGGTGGTAGTGTAGACTGGTACAACCACTGTGGAAATCACTATGGAGATCCCTCAAAAAGCTGGGATTAAAGGTTCTATTCAAGCCAGCTATTCCCCTTCTGGGTATTTTCCTAGAAGAATTGAAAGCATCCACAGCAACATATGTGCACCAATGTTTATAGCAACACAATTTGTAGCAGTTAAACCTTGAAAACAACCCAAATACCCATTGACTAAGGCATGAATAAAAATGATGTGATATTTTTATACAAGGGAGTGCTACTGAGCCACAAAGAAGGATAAGCTGGAGACTTTTGTAGGTAAATCAATGGAACGTGAGATCAAACTCATCAGTGGCATAAATCAGACCCATCCGTGTGAATATCAAATTGTCTCAGCAGTGTGAGAAGCTGAATGAGTAAATAAGGTCCAAAATGTACAAAAGGTATCGTGAAGTGAGTAAATTGTTCAAAACCAAGAGAAACTGATACAGTAAAGGGGAGAGAAAGAGAAAAGAGGAAAAAAATATACACAAGATAGTTAAGATAGTTACACTACTAGTTTCCCTTGGTTCATTGCAAAGAAGGGTTTGTACTGATACTGTTTGGACACACTTCACGCCTGTATCTTTTACTCTAAGTAACTACTATGAAGATAACAACATGCAGCATATTTATTATTGTTACTCTATGAGCCTGTTTTGAAACTGTTTTATTTCTTTTCCTTCTCTTTAAAATAAAAAAGAGAAATTACCAGTATTAGAGTTGCACTATCTGTGATTGCCAGAATAGTCCTACATTCAACTTATAATCAGGAGAACAGTTCAAATGGGACTTGCTACTGAAACTGAGATCCGTAGGGGTGACAGCATCTCTCAGATCATAAAACATACTCATCATGTTCAGTCACGTCACTATCAAACTTTTAAAAAATAATAAGAGTCAGCAGTATAAACAAGCAAACTTGTTAGTGGGCTTGCAAGCCACTAGAGAAATTAGACACAGTCTTCTAAGGGAAAAGAGGATTTCCCCACAGCCTGGGAGTTGAGTTCTCCAGGAGGCTCGGAGGGACGTGTTCATGGGTTTTGAACGTTGTATGTGGCCTCATTTATTTCTTTTTCAATTTTTACTTTTATAATTAGATTGTTGTGGTATATGATGATTGCATCCCTCTCGGGGAGTTACCATAAATACACATCTTAATTCACTTCACATCTCTTCCCATCCACTCCCTCCTTCTCCTCCCCATATATGATCCCTTCCCATCTGCAGAACACTTATCTTGCTATTTCATGTTGTCTGTCCTTTATTCACTGTTTAATTAGGTAAGTTTAGGCTTTTTCACCCGACAGAAACAACGTGCTAATTAAGCCTGTGTGTCTGATTTGTTTCACCTAGTATTAGGATCTCAAGATGCATCCCTTTTTCTAAAAATTACTCATTTATTCTTTGTAGCTGAGTAGTATTCAGTTGTATATAAATATTACATTGTCTTTATTCATTCAGCTTTGCTAGACATATACTGCTTCCTAGATTTGGCTATTGTGAGCTATCCGGCTAGAGACATGTGCGTGTGCACTTACCAGTGTAGTAGGACGTATTTGTCTCTTTTGAGAAGAGACCCAGGAGGGAAATAGCTGAGTCAAATGGAATTTTTATTTTTATTTTTTTTATTTTTTTGAAGGTTCTCCACACCAATTTCCACAGCACTTGCACTGGCCAACAATCTCTTCAATGTAGGAAGGATTTCTTCTTCCCCACAGCCATGCTGGTATTTGTCATTATTTCATTTCTGGACAGTTGACATTCATTGTGGAGTAACATGGAGTCTCAGTGTGGTTTCCATTTGCATTTACCTACTATCACAGTTGCTGAACGTTTTTCATATAATCATTGGCTATTAGTACTTCTGTGAAGTGTGTATTCATTTGAATTTTGGGGTCTTCTATTTTGAAGTGTCTAATATTTTGAGTTCTTCATATATTCTCAATATTGTCTTCCACCAGAGGAATAGCTGACAGAAATATTTTTCCATTATGTATGTTGTCTACGCATTGTTTTGGTTATTTCCTTTGCTGAACATTACATTTTTTATTTCATGGAATCCTATTCATTGATCCTTGATGTTTTTCTTGTCAATTATTGTTTGGTTTAGAAAGCCCTGGCCAATGCCTATGCCTTCAAGAGTTTTACCTATTTTATCTTCCAGTGGATTATGTTTCTGTTTAGATATTTAGATATTTTACCAATTTTGGTTTTAGTTTAGCTCACAGAGAGATACATGGGCCTGGGTTTCAACCTCTCCATCTGTCTAGCCCATTTTTCCAGCACCACCACTAAAGAAGCTATGTTGCCTCCAACATGTATGTTTTGTCAAAGATCAGACTGTTGAAAGCACCTGGCATTGTGTCTACATCCTCTGTTCTCCTCATAGATCCATGTCTATGTTTTCTTTACCAGTACCATGCTGTTTTTGTCATGGTCACTTTGTAATATGAGTTGAGATCAGATTTTGATGCCTTCTGTTTTGCTTTTGTTGCACAGGACTACTTTTGATATCTGAGACTTTTCTAGTTCCATATTAATTTTAAGACTTTTTTTCTACTTCTGAGAGAGATGCTGTTGATATTTTTTATTAGGATTGTATTAAATCGGTGCAAAAGTTTTGGAAGTTTGGCCATTTTGACTGTATTCACTCAGGCTATCCAGGAACAGGAGACACTTTGCCATTTCTGGTATTCTCATCCATCTCCTTTTTTTAGAGCATGATAGTTTTCATTATAGAAGCCTTTGACTACCTTTTTTAGGTTAACTGTTAAACATTAAATTGTTCTTTAAGCAATTACGAGTTTCCTAATTCCTTTCTTGTTGGCTTCATTATTGGTGCATAGCAGCGATGGTAGTCTTCCAGAGACAAGTGCCCAAACAGCACACTGATGCTGATTTATTCATTGCAAAGTGTCAACATGAAATTTTAGAAAAAAATGACTCAGACATTAACGTTTTTGTTTTAAATGCAAAACTAATAATATCCATGCCATATATGCACTACCACTTGTACACAGTAACACGATTGATGTTTGTGTGTGTGGAGAATTTGTATCTTGCTACTTAGTTTAATCTGTTTATTAGTTCTATGAGTCAGAATTATATGAATGTTCTATTTGTTTATTTATTTATTTGTTTATTTTGGTACCGGGGATTGAACTCACAACCTTGAGCTTGCCAGGCAGATACTTATGCCACTGAGCTAAATCCCTGACCCAATCTTCTATTTAAAAGATCATGCCATATGTGAATAAAAATAATTTGATTTCATCCTTTCCTGCATGTATCCCTTTTAATTTTTTGCACTTGTGCAAACATGGTGGCTAAAATTTCAAGTACTCTATGGAACAGAAGTGGTGATAATGGACATTTATGTCTTAATCTTGGTTTTAGTGGAAATGGTTACAGTTTTTCCCAATTTTCCCTCGTATTAGCAGTAGTCTTGTCACAAATGGATTTCATAAAATTGAGATAAGGTCCTTTTATATTTATTTTCTTCAGTATTTTTTTATCATGAACAGAGGTTGGATTTTTGTCAGAAAACCTTTTCTGCATTAATTTACATGATCTTTTGATTTT
Organism: Dolichotis patagonum; assembly: GCA_004027295.1. Classification (NCBI taxonomy): domain Eukaryota; kingdom Metazoa; phylum Chordata; class Mammalia; order Rodentia; family Caviidae; genus Dolichotis; species Dolichotis patagonum. Next base: position 4,107 of record PVJX010002105.1, on the reverse strand, counting down.
TGTTCTGTCTCTCTGTATGTGACATATTACATTTATTGATTCCTCTGTGTTGAAACATTCTTGCATTCCTGGGATGTAGTCTACTTGGTCACAATGTATAACCTTTTAAATGATTTGTTACATTCTGTTTGCCAGTGCCTTCTTGATGATTTGTGCGTCTATGCTCATTAAAGAGATTGATGAATAATTTTCTTTTGTGGCTGGTCATGATCTGCTTTTGGATTCAGGGTAATGCTAGCATCACAGAACGAATTTAGTAGTACTTTTTCCTTTCAATATCATTACAGAATATTATAAATACTGGCCTTAGATCTTTGCTCAAGTTTTAGAATTTAGTAATGAATCCATTGAGTCTTGTGCTTCCTATAGTTGGTAGGAATGTATTTCTTCCTCAATTTCATTGCTTGTAATTATTTGTGGTTTCTGTACATTCTCAGTTAACTAATAGTAATTCAAATGTATCAAATGACCTAATCTTATCTTCTGAATTCTCTGACTTATAGGAGTACAGGCTTTCAAAATAGTTAATAATCTTCTGGATATTGGCGATATCTATTGTGATTCCTTCTTTTTCACTTTTAACTGCACTAAAAAAGATCTATTCTTTTCTTTTTCTTTCTCTTTTTTGTTGTTGTAGAGACTTGCTAAGAGTTTGTCTGTTTTGTTTTTTTATTCCTTTGAAGATAAAGCTCTTTGAGTCATTGATTTTTGTATTTAGTCTCAAATTTATTTATTTATCTCTTATCGTTATAATTTCCATCTGTGTACTAGACCTGGATTTAGACTCTCTTGTTTCTCTTGAGCAGCATCATTGGGTCATAGGTTTAGGCTCTCTGGTTTGCTTTTTTATTTTTTTTCTGATGTGGGAATTCACAGAGATAAGCTTTTGTCTTAAAACTACTTTCATTATGTCTCATAGGTTCTGGAATGTTCTCCTGACATTAGCCTTCAACTCTATCAACTGTCTAATTTCTTACTTTGATTTTTATTCTATGAATTATTTTGGTTTAACCTCTTACCAGGCCACTTTTTAAATACAGGATGACCAAAAATTATACATTTTTCATTAATTTTCATAAGCTAATATAACTATAATATAATTATATTATAATTATATTAACAAATTTATTAAATACAGGAATCATCTGATTGAAATGGCCTCTCACTGTAATGACACTTAGAACAGTTAGTACATAAACAAATGCACTGCCCAAGTGACACTCAGGATAAACTGCTAAAGGGCTGAATTCTTGCATTCAATGTACCGTGAAGTTTGGGTTTTTGGCGGAATGTAGAAATCTGTGTCTTCTGAGTGGGGAGTTGGGACCGTTCGTTTTGAGACTTAGTACTGAATTGTGTTGACTGGGCCCTGTCTTGCGCTGGGTCACTGGTGCTGAGTCTGCTCTCTTCCTTCGGCTTCACACCCTACCTGATCTCTACCCGACACAGTCGTTTCATTAAACTTTCTGGCATTGCAAGCCAGTCTGTCTCTGAGACATCCTTCAGAATATGTTGGAGTTTGGTCCTTCAGAATGTTTGGTCCTGAACTGTTTAATGTGTTCTTTGTCACGGATGAAGCTTATTTGTCCATCAGATTTGAAAGGTACCTTTGCAGAGACCATCAGTGTGGTTTGGAATTTTTTTCTCTCTCTTAGGGCTTAAAACACTTCTCTGCAAGCCCTCCTGGCCATTATGGTTTGTGTTCAGAGGTGTGCTGTAATTCTAATAGGTTTACCTTTATAAATGAGTTGTTACTTTTCCCTAAAAGCTTTTAAGATTCTGTCCTTTGTTGGGCTCCTAGGATTTTGCCAATAATGTGCTGGAGATAAGCCTTTTTCTGACTATAAATATTTGGCTTTTACTCTCACACATCTGTATGATAAATTCTTTCCTCATGCTCATCAAATTTTCTGCTGTTGTGTGTGTAAGCAGGGTGGTTATGCTTTGTGTTGTTTTATTATTTTCAGTGAATGCTAGATTGGTCTTGTTTCTGTCGTGTAGCAGCGGTTGGACTTGCTTCCCATGTTCTCTTGTTTTTAACGTACATTTGCATACATGGTCACTCTAGCAGCCCTGTCTTCTAATTCTGACACTGTTCTCACATGGATTCTTCCTTTTTTTTGTATAAGGAATTAGAACTCAGGACCTTATGCTTGTCAGGCAGGCCCTTGGGCCACTGAGCTATATCCCTAGCCCCATCACAAGGATTATTCTGGCTGCCCCTACTTTGAATAGAAATTTTCCTCTCCTGGATTTCTGTGTTTTACCTTCTGTGGACTCTAATTCCCTCTAACACTGTCACTCATGTTTTGTTTAGCTCACTAGTGTTCCATTAGTGCCTCATGGATGCTCCCTTAACCATTTTGCATTGTCCTTTATGTGTTTCGTCCTATTTTCTTTGAACTCAATGAGCAACTAATTGATCTACTTTTTGTCTCCTCTTTTATCATTTCTTATAATTCAGCTACTTGGCTTTTGATTTTCTTCCCATCAACGCTCCATGGATCAAGTTCTGGGGAGTTGGACGTTTTGGAGGTATCTTATTTCCTTCTTTTCTCATGTATGTGCTGATGGTTATACTTTGATTAAAGTGGAAAGACTTTGTTAACAACATGGAGCTCTCATTAGTTCTCCTTTCCAGTGATGCTCTCTGGTCAAGTTTAGCCATACGTCTTTGCTTCTGTTGTTAGATTTGCAGTGAGGAGAGTGGAGAGTAATTTGCTCAACACCCAGTTCTCCAGAAATGAGCAGGAGCACTGTTGAAGACACAAAGACAAACCAGATCCTGGCCTATGTCAAAAACCAGCTGGTAGCAACAATGGTGTCACCTTGGCAGTAACAACCATAGAGTTGAAGACAGATTGGATAATGACACACCATAAAAACCAAAGATGAAATAGCTAAAGCTTAACAGTAATACTAGTAAAGATGCAGAACTGAGACCAGGAGAAGGAAAGAAGTTAAATTTGAAAAGCGAACACCAAAAAGAGAAGGTGAAAAATTTGAGATTAAGGGTGCCATTAAGGAGCAAAGCAAAGGTATGTTCACAGTAGTAGATGGGGAGTCACACGGACCGCTGAACTCCGTGCTGGATGTGGGCAGAGTGGTCAGGCAGTCTGTTCGACTTCATGGTACCATTTTCTAGGCCACACATATGCTACAGGCCTGGCTTCTTACTTGGGGGGGAGGACCCTGGGTCCTTCCTGGTCCGAGTTTAAACCCCTCAGGTGCCTTCTCCGTGACTATCTCTCATGGCCATCTCTCACCCAGTCTCCTCAGAACCTGTGAAGCAAAGTCGCTCAGTAGTTTTATCTTGACAATGAACCCTTCCTAAAGCAGCTCTTAATTAAACATCCTTGGCTATGACTAAGGGACTCCAGAATTCTTCCCCACCTTCAGCCTTCTGTGTGGAAGGAGTCACTTTTGGAGGAAAACTGCACACTGATTTTTCAGTTTTCAGTAAGCATGGGCTTCTCTTGAGGTCGGCTTTGCTGACCCGTCTGTCATTTCTGCCTAGGGCTGTGGACCCCTCTGGCTAGCCTTGCTTTCCTAGAGACAGGTCTCCCTTCCCGGCAGCAGGGCTGAACTTTATGATCTACTTCCTTCTCTTCTTTGAGGGGTGCCCCATTTCTGAAGCCTTTCTGCGGTTTCCACTTTTCTTGTCAATTCTTTCTCTGTTCTTGGAAATCTACTTCCAGTTTTCTTCACAGCTTGGTGTTGTGCAGGTAGCTTGATCTCCAGTCCTAGAGAGGCTATATTGGTCCTCTGGTCTTTTTCCACCATGTTTAATCCCTGACTGGCCTGGCAGTTTCATACAAAATCTAAATGGTTTAGATTCTTTGTTGTAGGAAGCGGCATGATAGCCTCACTGCTGCCGCCCCATCCCGCCCTCCTGTGGGCATTTGGTATGTCTGCCTACATTGCCCATGATCCTCTCTGCCTGGCCGGACATGACTGCGACCTATCTGGTCTCTCCACAACATCTCTGCCTGATGACATACTTCCTCCCTCCTTCACTCCCGCCAAAGAGTTGAGCCCGCCCAACTGTTGCTTAGATACTCCCGCCAAAAGAGTTAATACCACCCATAGTTGCCTAGTTACCCAACT